>CM040467.1:746038-784207 GCA_022758105.1 Pangasianodon gigas
AGCGAATAAGTATCGTTACAGAAAAACAGCAAAAGCAAAAAAAAAAAAAAAACCTGTGCCTCTCCTTCCTGAATTGATCACTCACCTCCCCTCCCCTGCCTCATCCATGTCACTGCTGAAACTCATCCCAGATAAACAATCGGATGAACTGACATAACAAAAAGAGTGGACGAGGAGCTGGAGGTGAAAACGATGGCTGCAACTCCACTACTCGTTCGAAGAGATGGACGTGGCCACACCTCTTCTGGAGGGATTAACTCTGAGGAGGCGACAAAGACACACGTGTTGTTCCTCCCCATCAGCACATGCGTCCTTGCCCACACGCCTCAGGGGACCGGATCAACGATTCATTTCTTCATAACACACATGTGTTAAGAGCCAGTGTGTGCGGAGAGAGAGAGAGAGAGAGAGAGAGAGACAGAGTGAGGGAGGAGAGTGAAGGTGATTAGGCTGGGGACAGTAATGACACACTTCTCGACACACTGTGGCGCAGGGTGTCTGCGTTGTCATCTCTTTCTTTCACTCGCTTCATCTCACAGAGTGAGAGCGGACTGGGCAGTACCCAGCTCTCAGTCTCTTAGCTGCTTTTACTGGCAAAGCACTAAGCTGCACAGTCTTACAGTCCCCCTATTTCCTCTAGCACAGCTGCAGTAGCACGCTCATAAATGTTACACATGCCATGATGGATGAAGTAAGCAATTCCGAATGAGGTTTTAATGAATAAATGCTGCTTGGGACACTAACGCAACAAACAGCAAACAAAAAATCTCACCTAGTGTCAGAGCAGCCTGAGAAGATGTATTGTTATTGCATCCAACCATAAGCCTATTAATCTTCATGCAGTTTCAGCAACTGCTTTATCCTGGGCTGTTCAGGGCTGTGGTGGATAAAGAGCCTATCCCAGGAATGCTGGATATGTGACAATACACCTGAATGAGCTGCCGTCCCACTGCCGAGGACTTATCCTAGGAACACTGGGAGTAATGTGGGAATACACTTTGAATGGGATGCCAGTCCATTACAGAGGACCTATCCTGGGAACACTGGGAGTGAGGCAGGAATACACCTTGGCTGGGACGCTATCCCACTGCATAGGACTTATCCTAGGAACACTGGGGGTGAGGCAGGAATATACCTCGGATGGAACGCTATCCCATCGTAGAGGACCTATCCTGGGAACACTCAGAGTGAGGTGGGAATTCACCTTGGATAGAATGCCAGTCCACTGTAGAGGACTTATCCTAGGAACACTGGGAGTGAGGTGAGAATACACTCTGGATGGGACACCAGTCCATTGCAGAGGACGTATCCTGGGAACACTGGGAGTGCGGCAGGAATACACCTTGGATGGGATGTCAGTCAATCCTGGGAATACTGGAAGTGAGGTGGGAACACACTCTGGATAGAATGCCAGTCCATTGCAGAGGACGTATCCTGGGAACACTGGGAGGGAGGTGGGAATACACCTTGGATGGGATGTCAGTCAATCCTGGGAACACTGGGAGGGAGGTGGGAATACACTCTGGATAGAATGCCAGTCCATTGCAGAGGATGTATCCTGGGAACACTGGGAGGGAGGTGGGAATACACCTTGGATGGGATGCCATCCCATCGTAGAGGCCGTATCCTGGGAACACTGAGAGTGAAGTGGGAATACACTCTGGATGGGTTGCCACACTGGAAGAACAAGAAAACTTCACACCTGAGCTCCGGGCTGAACCATGTACCTTGGAGCTGTGAGGCGCAAACACTATCCACTGCACTGCAACGATACATATAACTGAAATGCTTAAAATCCGTCCTGCTCACGCATGTCATATAAATGCTTTCCAAAAATAATTAATGAACTGCTCTTTGTTTTCATTATGAACCTACTTGGAAGGGATTAAATTATTCATTTAGACTTAAATATAATGTAAGCATCTGGTAAAGAACTGTATGTGAACATGTCCATATCAATTATGATGAAGCATGCTGGGAGGAGGATCATCTTGTCTTGCTAATTGAAACTCGTCCAGACGGACTGGTGTAGGCAGCGGATTGATCGCGGCCCGTCCCAGTTTCTCCTGACCCAAATGCGAGCCCACCAGCAGAGATGGTTCATTGTGTTCATATGGACACTTAACCAGACTTTCTGTGTCCTCGATGCCTCATCGCCCAAAGTCAATGAGCAGATGGGACTTAGATACATACACACACAACATACGGTACATACACACACTGACAGGTTTTTAGTTTACTAAAAATCACTGCCAGTTCTTTCTTTCCTTCTTTCTTTCTTTCTTTCCTTCTTTTTTGCTGAGACAGTTCCAGGGAAGAATGAAATACAACACAATTACAGCAGTGCAAGCACACACAAGGTTTGACATTATTCCAAAATAAAGGCACGGTCCACAGCTGGTCTAGATTTAACTGTGAAAAGAATGGTTTATGGATACGTGATAAAAACCCTTGCTGTATGATGTAATTTTCTCTGAAGTCTCATAAATTACAGGTAGATGCTTGCATTATGGGCTGATATCTCAGGAAAACTAGCCTATGCATACTCAATACTCTGTGTACAAGTAAAAACTGGAGCAAAATTGAAAAGTGACCAGGCCACTATCAAAATAAAACTCAATCATCTCATCTAAACCCTACACAAGAGGCTACTAGAGTTTCTGGTTAGTTGCCAAGCTGTGGGTTGTTTATAAGGAAAATTTGCTTAAACACATTCAAATGTTTAAGACACATCTGGAGCACCATTTGTGCCTGTTGTAAATAAGGAGAGAGATAACCTACATTTAAGACATTCTACAGCAAAAACAAGGAAAACATGAATCACTGCCTGTTAGCTACAGTTACAGTCCTGTTTTAGAGCCAATCGATGCTCTCTTGTCTCCAGGAGCCAGGGGGACTATGTTTAGTAAAAGTAAAAAAAATACAAAATCAAATCGAGTAGTATATGAAATATATATAGGCAATGAAATATAGATCTATAAGAGACAGTACAGGCACGATTAGGGACTGGACCTTGGAATTATAAGGCTCTATCTGACAGCTCTAGGATTTTAAGATATTATGCCCTGATAATTGCAAAACAGACATGACTTATACACTAACCATCTACTTTAATAGGAAAACCTGAAACCCTGCACATTAATGCAGTTAACTAATCAGCCACTCATGTGGCAATGCATAAAATCATGCAGATACAGGTCAAGAGCTTCAGTTAACTTTCACATCAAACATCAGAATGAAGAAAAAGTGTGATCTCTGTGAATCTGACTGTGGCATGGTTGTTGGTGCCAGATGGGCTGGTTTGAGTATTTTAGAATTTTCACACCGCATTGTCTACACAGAATTTACATAGAATTAACACAAAATGGATCATTAAGCAAAAAACATTCAGTGAGCAGCAGGTATGTGGGTAGAAACGCCTTATTGATGAGAGAGGTCAGAGGAGAATGACCAGACTGGCTCAAGCTAACAGGAACCCTATGTTAATGCAAATAACCACTCTTTACAACCATGGTGAGCAGAAAAGCATCTCACAATGCATAAACATCTAACTTTGAAGTAGATGTGGTGCAACAGCAGAAGATCACATTGGGTTCCACTCCTGGTAGCCAAGAACAGAAATATGAGACAGTTGAAGATTGGAAAAAGATGAGGTGATGTTTTTCTTTCGTCCAGTTTTGGAAAAAGGGAAAAGGAAGTGACACAGTCAGCTCCAGAACAACTGGCACAACTGGTATAGACAGGCAGAAAAGGTTATGAAACATGTTTGTGGTTGTTGTTAACCTCACACATGATATTTAAATAAATATGACATAAATTAGGACATAAATTCATTCTAAAGAATAATTTTTTTAACAAAACCATATGTATAAATTATTGGCTCCCCAAGAATTTCTTATAAACCAAATGTAACTGAAGCATGTTCTCATTTATCTTTTACTTTTTAAAGTTCACTTGAGTGTTTAGTTAGTGGTCACCCATGACTTCCTGTTTCACTGGGATATAAATATGAGGCCGAAAACCAAATTCTCTTAAAGTCATTCATCAAAATGTGGAAGATATGAGAATACATCCATGAAATGAGACAGAATTATGTTGACTTTCATAAATCAGGCAAAGGCTATTGATAAAAATGCCAGAAAATGCACAGTGAGGAGGATGGTTACACAAAAAAATTCTACAAGAATCACAGAGATCGTAGCATTTTATGTCTCCAAATTACACACCACCTCAACAGCAACAAACTACTTTAAAGATGTGCGAGAAGAACGGCTTTTCTGTCATCTGACCACAAACGTCAGTGCCTGGAGTTAGGTAGAGGCTACAGGAACTTTGACTGGAACTGAGTTCTACTGAGGTTCTTCTGAGGTCAGATGAGACAAAAATAGAGCTTTTTGGCAACAAACACAAAAACAGTTTGACATAAAAAGAAGGACGGTTATACACAGCGCTTGAAGTGGAAAAAAGTGCCAGTACTTCCCTTATTCACATGCTGGCGTGTGTATCGGCTAATCGTTAATTATTACATTCTGAATTTCTACAGTGAATAAAAGATACTAGGAGATATCACTGATGTTCACAACATAAATTTATTTACTCAAAGGGACAACCATTTGCCCAACTATTAATTTTATAATACAGAATAATAATATAAGCTAATAACATATCTATATTTTACTGTAATAATGTAATAATATAATAATGCAATATATATACGATACTATATAGTATTAGATTTATTATTATTATTATTACATTATGTATGTGTGTTTGTGTCATTGTCTGACTCATGCGTTCTCTTTGTGCCCTTTTGGAGCCAGGCCAACATTATTGGCATTAACATTACTTAGCATAAATGTTACATTCCATAACGTTAGACTAGCATTAAGGTTATTTATCTTGAGACTTGTTAAGAGAACGGGAACAGGTGAGCATCACGTAGTGCCCCCTGGGTAATGTAGTTTATGTACGGTAATTATGATATGGAGAGGGCAGAAAAGAGTACCAGAAGATCGTGAGAAGTGCCGGTACGCAAGAAAAAGTCACGGTACACCAAAGAGTAAAATGTAGAAGTGCGGGTACTGCGTACCGGTGAGTACCGGCCCACTTCGAGCAGAAAAGAACTGAATCCTCACTGTTAAGTATGAAAGCAGGTCTCTGATGTTGTGGTGCTCTTTTTAATCCAAAGACCTTGGGAACCTTGGAAGGATGGACAGCATCAGGGACTCTACAAAGAACCAGGAGATTTTAAATGAAAATATGGCTACCTCTGCCAGGAGGCTACAACTAGGCTGTGGTTGACATGGTCTTCCCAGCCCCCTGGCCAAAACCTTGTTGCAGCCACAGTTATGTACGGAATAACACATAACGGACCATGCTGTTATAACGAAAATAATAAAACATAATAATATAACAGCAAAGCGATTTGCTAACAATTGGCAAAACAACACAGCTTGTCATGCTAACAAAAAACGGAAACTTCTCTGTCATGATGACGTTGTCGGGAAACTTACTGACTGTTACAAAGCCCTGACACTCGTTAATGTTCCATATTCGTCTCCTGCCAGAAAACTTCACCACATCAAGAACTGGAGGTTTTTCTTTGTTAACAACACAGAGGGTTTTTTTTATCCGTTTATTATTAGCCTTCAATTATGTGGAGTGTCTGAGATATAAGCACTTATGTATGAGCTGTTACCATAGGAACAATAACACGTGAGAACGAGCGCGTTAATATAAACATATCATTTATTTTACAGCTGGAACTCCTGTCAGAATTCGAGAATTCAACTGCGCTGTGGTGTGGCATAAACAATAAATTTCTAGCACGCACTATTTATGTCATAACAGAGCCTTCTGACTTGAATTCCTAAACAGATCGTCCTTTCATTCTGGTGTTTTTCTGGGCAGCAGTTCTGAGAGGAGAGAACGCTCTGATTGCCAAATGAAGACTGGATCATATCTCTTTCTCTCTCAAGCCTGCATTCAGCTCCATCACCATGGAGGGGAGCTCCCAGCTCATGCTGACACAAACATGACCTCTCGGCAACTCGTCCAGCCCATCTGACTGTCTTTACAATCTAACACACTTCCCATCTTCAAAACTCTTTACAATGTTCTCCCAGGTGTAAAATCTACCAAGGTTCCCTCAGAACTGCAGATTACGTATCTTTACGTGCATGTGTGTATGTCTTTAGCTGTTGTAAGTGTCTTTAGGTTATTGAAAGTAAAAAAAACTGGAAGAGCGGAAGTGTTATATTATGTTGTGCGATTTTTCTCCATCTCTTCTATCCAACTCTCCCGTGCCATCCATTTTTTTCTTTCTTCTTTCTGATTGTATTCGCCATGAGTCTCGTGAGCAAGAGAGCACTCGGAAGTCTGTCACGCTGACTTTGGTGTCAACAACAACCACCCCCAAAGACCACACACACACACACACACACATACACACATCCTCCCCTCCGCCGCTTGGCAACCAGCTCCCATAGCAACCGCTGCTATCAGGGGTTTCATGGCTGAGTGTCTCAGTTGAAGGAGACATTGACAGGCGAGCAGCGTCATTGCTTCTTGGCTCTGAGTGCAAACCTGGTGTATTCATTCATCATTGTTTTATGTTCATAAACTCACAAAGACACAATCATACAACATTCTTTTATATAGTTTGAGAAGAGTTATGTACACTCACGGTGGTTGTATTTTGGAAATGTATGTCATCAAGATGTACTTGAGACCCATTGCATTCCTGATACGCCTACTTTTAAGCAAACTTAGTAAAATGTAAACATTAATTCTTTGTTGCAAATCCAAGGTCTCAAAATATTGTTGTCTCAGTAGATACAGAGCCATTTACATTCTTTGTAGTACAACAAAGTAAATATAACAGTAAAATAATGTGAATATGGATTTTAAAACACAATATACAAATTACAACAAAACTTTTTTTAACTCTTCACTCTCAGCTTAACTCAACGCAGGGGTTTAACCTTTTAAATCCCTGCTTATTATTCAACTATTCATAGTAAAGCATATAATATTATTCAGTAACTAGTATAATACATGTCTATTCAGTAACTACTGATTAATTAATAGGAAAAGGTGTGTAGTTATGAGAATAAGGAATGCTAATCTGAACCCAGTGAAGGATCCTTTAGGTTTAATGTGCAGAGAGAAAGGCTCCATAGATTGCTAAAGTTTGTACATTATGTTGTAGTTATTGTTACTGCAAACTTGCTCATATGTACACAGTTCACTCCGAGCTTGTTATTCAGTGTGACAGAGACCAAACCACAGTGTACAGACAATTACTGTTTTTGCACAAGTATCCCCGTCTAATTTGTCTGAGTCAGTTCTGTTTACCAAGACCTGTAACTACACTCCAGTTCAGCATTACTACATGTGAGCAGAGGGAGAGAAGAAGAGTGCAAGCCCACAGATGGCCCACAGAAGTGCTGGGACATGCCACATGGCTCCTTCTTGATAGCTTGTGGCGTCCGGTGCAAGCGGCGGGGCGGGTAGCTTTGTCATGCTAATGGAGGGGGACAGCTGCTTTGGGCCATGTGGTGACACGGTAAACGTCACTACGCAAGACAGAGATGCACCAAACACTGGTGAACCCATTACTACGACTGAGCTCTGGCAGTATTCATACCAAAGATACACAAAGACTTTGTTTATTCCATGTAAAGAGGAGTTAAACAAACTTTCCCTAATGCAGCAGATCCAACTCCCTGTCCTGACTATGTCTGCTGATGTTCTACACAGTTTCGCATTTTGGTTGGTGTAAAATATCTAAACCAATTGACTAAGTGCTTGGAGATCGGCTGCTGAGTTGAATCAGGTGTGTTATATTACAAAAAGCAGAAAAATGCTGGAGTGGGGCCACATCTGTAATGCACCAAAAAGCCTTTATACTTGAGTTACAGCATTATAAAAGTTTTCAGTAGATCTGTAAATATAAACCTGGTTTGACTTATAAGCTCATATGCGCACCATTTGCCATCCAATGCGAGAGGCAAGAAAGGTTCAACAAAATCAATAGAGCTTTTAAGATACCCAAAGTGCCAGCAAGTCACTAGGAAGTATCTACCGGAACTGTGTAGTCTGACAGCAATTCTAGCTCAGCAAGCCATTAGCAGCTCACATGGCCAGAAATCTTTTACTGTTCCCATCACCTCAAAATAACCACCAAATGCCAGCCTGATAATCAGTCCACAGCAAACACCCGAACAAGATGGGATGAAGTGCGGTTATTTGCGGCTGATTGACTGGGATGTGATGGCAGCTTATATCTGTACAGTGTAATGGATCCTCTTCATGGAGTAGATGTAACATATTGATCCATACTAAAAGAAAGCATTAGAGATAGCAGTAGAGCCGTGATGAATGTCAGCCGTTTGGAGGCCAGCTGTCTGTAACGTTTAAACAGGCAAAAAGACGAGCATGTGTGCTGGCCTTCTGGATAGACTTTCAGCACGAGTGTTTCAGCAGAGCTGCTTTAAAACAAAAGACAGCGCTCTACACTTTGACAAAAAGCACAATCAGAATCATCAACTAGGGTACGAAAGCTTCCTGAGGTCACCAAACGTTCCTCGCAAACAAAAGCATGAAAAGGAATAGTAAAAGACGAGTGGAATATGGTAAGCAGGGGCAGCGGCGGGACCCCATGGAAGCACTCTCAAGAACATTTTGAAGGCCAAGCAAAACAATGGCACTGATCCAGAAAGTGTGTCAAGACAAAAGCTGAGATTGAAGAAGGGGAAGGTTGTTGGGTGGGTGTGAAGGGATTAAAGCATTAATCACAGATGGTGACCGCATCTCATCTTTTCACCGAACCCCCACCAAACCCCACACCCAACCCCCAGCAAATAATTGACAAAGGTATGCTCCACTCGCTTTTGTCAGCACGCGTGTCTGTCAAGCAGGAGCGTGTGTTGGCCACAATGGAAAGGAGCACAAGGGCATGTCTAGCTCCTCCACCCCTCCACCCCACACCCCCTTGTCCCAGTCACTGTGAATTGTAAGGCACGTGCTGCTTCTGACTGGTGGAATAATAGAAAAGAAAGGAACCATGTGGTATCAGACGGATATAAGGCTATGATCCTTGTGATTCCAGTATTGCCTCAGCCACGATATTGTGTTGGATCCTGTGGACTGAAAGGAAAACTCCACCCAGAAGCACAGTAAATATGTTTATATTGAAATATGCCTGATGTGTTCAGTCATTCTGGTGGTAATTACTTGGTTGATTCTGTATTTTTGTTATTCCATGAGAAGTTAGCGGTTGTCTGACATGCCGACATCACATCACGACGCGGCATTGCTAGTGTAATTACACTGGAGTTTAATGGTCAGGTTTCGCTTGCGCCTAAAAAACAAAAGCTTTTCTTTTCTCACTCACCATTTTCCAGCAAAGTTCAATGGCACATTAATGAGAAATCCAACGTCGATCCAATTAACAACGACGGCAAACTTTGGACTCAGAGTTCCAGAATGCACTGGAGAAATACGAGACAGCTGCACTGAATTGCGGCAGATCTGATAGGCTAGGTAGCGATCTACGGTGCTATTGGCCTACAGATTCAGCTGCATCTCTCTCTTTAGGTTGATAAAATCCACTATCATGGAACCACTAGTAGCAGGTAGTTGAACAGCATTGTGGGTAATGTAGGAGACCGTTAACCGAAGTTACAATAGACCAGGATGTCAGTGAAACTCGTAATTTTATTACAAAATAAATCTTGGATGCGACTGAAGATCACGTGTTAATTATAAAGATTAATATGCAAATTGTTCAGGGTGGATTTTTCTTTTATGACCCAAACCTGATACACATCCTTACTGGGTAGGCTTATACTCTTGTATAAAAGGGTGTGGCATATACACATGTGCCTGTGTGTGCGTATTGTTAGTGTCCTGAATGCGTATTGGGTGAGGTTAATTCAGCATAAGGGAGGTCACTTTCGGGAAAAAGAGAAGTGAAAAACCTAAACAGCTGGGACACATTTATAGGGATAGAATGGAGTCAGAGAGAGGGGGAGACTGAGGGGAAATGGGAGGAAAAAAAAGACTCTCTAGCCAGCCATCATTTTAGAAGGCTCACTGGGGTCCTTTGTTATGGCAGCTGGTTTGGGGAAGGTCAGACCAGCTGTGCTTCCACTGACCCTCTTCCCCCTCGCTCCTCCTACTAAACACAGCCAGCTGTAGATAAAAGAGGTGACACTGAGGAAGCCAGGATCACTTTTCACCGTGTCCAGGGTTAGGACCTGAGCTTCAGATGGTCTACTCCATAATGTCAACAGCAATGACAACACAAGCGCACTTACCTAAATGTAACTAGAAGTATTCTATCCTTCATAAGGATATCCATAAATATGCTAAATATACTCTTTATTGAAACGAGCCTGGCTTGTTGCTGAACAGCTGTCACGTCCTCGCGAGGAGATCTGATTTTCACGTGTAATGTCGAGTGTACCTCATGTACCTTTGAGTCATCATCTCACAGCATGATTGCCCCTAAACTACAAGCTGTCAACAGTCTGAATGGACCAACTGCAGAGGCCATCGTCTTAATCATTCAAATGACTGTTATGCAGTTACACTAATCCCCCAACATATTAGCTCTCAAAGGAGTTTGATGTGAAGTTACACAAATATTTAGGCGTTTAGTTACAGCGTGAGTGAATGATAATGTCTATAGTGAATAATAGTGAATAATAATGCAAGAGGCCATTATATAAAAAGCACTGGATAGGCTAATATAACTATAGTAATATTTGTTGTGGCCGATGAAATAGCGGGTAATAGAGGTGTAACGATACACTTCGATTTGATTCAGGATACTGGCTTCGCAGTTCAGTTCATTTCTCAGAATATTTTGAACAAAATTTGAATAAAGAACAGTTATGACTGAAAAGACTTCTTCTTTTTATTTCTGAATCTTAAACAATGCAAAACAATGTGCATTTTTGTTTGCAAAAATGTAAATAGATCAAAAACTGCTATGAACAGAGGTTTAATGATGTAAATAAAGGTACTACAGGTTCACTATATCGTAAAAATAAATAAATAAATTTATAAAATTAAATTCTCCCCAAACTTTTGATTGAATAAACGAAGTCTCTGAACCGGGGAAAATGATCGAATGAAACATATTGAGCTCCGTAGTAGCATCTCAGGCGTCATTTTAACCAGAAATAGAGCTCCAAAGTCGGCTAAAATGTCAGACTTCCATTGCCTCTTTCTCTGGCACCGCAGATAGGAGTGATGCACGGCTGGTGTCGTTTGAAAGCTACTTACGAGCTCTTTTTAAAAGTTCTAACATGGTTGTGTAACCATATAAAATATAATGCGTATCGGTCATTGTGATCCAGAGTTATCGTGCCCAGCGCATTCTCTGTATATTTGAACTCTATGGGTTGTGCAGATTGGGATCTCTGGTGTTCAAACACTGCAATTACATTAGATGCGTAATTAATAGAATTAATAGAATGCTGATTTCCATGATGTGAACATTTCATCACACATTTCAAAGATGCACAACATCAAATGTCTCACAGCCTCAGGGTCCTTGGTTCGATCCTGATCTCGGGTTAACTGTTTGACAAATAATTTGTCAAATAATTTGACAAATTTTACCCTGACCAGGATAAAACGGTTACTGAAGATGAACGAATGAATAATTGTTGCCACATCACACTTCTTACACCATCCATTAGTGTTACGTTATTAATTTAACAGGACATTTTTATTACAGAGACCCAAGCATGTCCATGTGGCACTTCCACTTATAATAATAATTATATAATCAAATAATCATAGATTAACTGAAATTTGATGTACTACTAAAGTTCAGTACTCAATTCATGCTTCTTTCGAACAAATTCTACTCAGTAACCATTAACAAAAAGCATGAAAAAGAAGACTTGAACCTTCTGAGAGACGGACTTTTTAAAATTTGGATTGAAATCAAATTGTCAAATTAAAACCTGACCAGATGTTGCCCTAGAGTTTTCCATTAATCAACATTAGAAGACTGGAGCGAGTTGTTCATTCTTTACAGGATTTTTATGAGCCAGAATGTTGCAACATTCAAAATTACTCTTCTACAAGCGTATACTATAAAGTCAAACAGCACTAAGTGTGCTGAAAGGATGTTCAGAATGAGTATAATGTGAATACAGGTCCTGGGATGAGCACAGGACAGTCTTTATGATTACAGCAGCAATTCTTTGGTATAACAATACAGTATCAAGGTGAGATTATCCACTGAAGCGAAGGTGAGACTTGCACATAAACTGTTTTTGGAAAGTGCATATCTTTAAGGTATCCATGTGGGACCATACACAAGAGCAGAAGGTGAGTCACAAGTGCACAAAGCTCCAAGCAGAAGTATAAATACACAAGATGATCCACGAGCTTTGCCACCAATCCCATCTATACAAGGCCAATCATTTTTTTTCTCAGAAATAATCAGATAAAAAATGGCTTGCACTCATCTGTCAAATGCAAAGCGTCTGTGTACAAACTCAACTGTGCAGAAAGAATGCAATGCTTCACCGATGGCAGCCATAACAGTCATTTTCATCTTCCTTTTCTTCTCAGACTCATTAGACTTTGACTGTCTGGGCCACAAATATGCAGGTTAATACGAAGCAGCTACATCATGGTGTGTAATGTAAACTGACTGCATTGTGGTATGTCAGTAACCTTAAGCATCTGATCTGTTGGGAATGTAAATGAAGACGTAATTTACCAGATACGGTCTGTTAAATCCACAGTCTATGACTTTATCCAGTTTCCAAACAGACACTGTCTCAATTAATGATAAACTTTCTAGCACTTTTTCAACATCCAGCATTCTCACGTTCTTTTTCTTGGAAGGTAATTCCTCCATTTTCTTCTTCTGGGCGCAGAGGGAGCAGAAGGAGGAAGAAGATGGATACAATAATCTCAGAGATGAGCTTCTCATGAGAAAGTATTGATTGTGGAGTAAACAGAGAGAGCGAGGGAAAGAGACAGGACACAGACGAGGAATGTTGGATTCTCCTGGGAGCTCTGCAGTTGCTTTTATCCAAACTCTCTCTTCTCTCTTAAATTGTCTTCATATTATGCCTGCAACCTACTCCAGACCACTCTCGTCTCTTCTACGCCTTCACAGTAGGTTTCTGTTCTCACGCAAACCTTTTTTTTTGCAAAGTATTAAAGATCTTCACGACCACAAAATTCCATGAGAGCAGGGCTCCAGATGTTAGTTGTTGTTTTTTAATTGTCCAATCATAGACATGACATTTGAAAAATCATAAAGATTCCTAGAACTGTGGCCTGAACCGCTGCCTGTCTGGTGCTATTAGGAGAAAATACCCCTGAGAACCAAAAACCTTCCAGTAAAATATAAATTTAATTAAAATTCCTCATTTTTCAGTTTCCTCATGATAGACTCACATGTTCTCATAAAGACGTAGTAAAAAAAAAAAAGTCATTTTTATGTGTTTCTGCAAACGATCACATAGCAAAGCAACATTCATCTACCCAGAACCACGTATAGTTTATTGCCAAGTAATAAGGACCAAAAAATCATTCTAATAATAGTAATAAAGCTATGCACCAGCTAAAATAAAAAAAATCTCATCTTACTGGTTAATGCAGAAGAAAATGTCTGTGGAAAGTTAGAGACACGTTAGCTTCGTCTTATGCCATGTATAATCATGCTAACCTTGTGTTTCACTCATGTGTTGATTTTGTTTAATCAGGAAGAGGGAAATATGCGTTACAAACGAACGGTTCAACCTTTCGCTCTTGGACAACACGTTTCATTTCTCTCCATTGATAAGGAAGGTGTGTGTTGATTTATAAAGGTGTAAAAAAAAAAAAAAAAAAAAACAAGCTTTGCCTACTTATTGACGTAATTCATGCCAAATTCAGCACAAACTGAATCCAATACCTGGTGGCACAGAACTATTCTGAGACCTCAGCTTTGAGTAAAAGGGTTCAATAGAGTCTCACGAGGCTATAATTTTGTATAACCTTCCTCAGATCAGCATTACAATAGAGAGCTTAAATTACTCCAGTGAGGCAGATGATTCATCAGGAGAGAGTTTTTGGATATATTATTGCACAGCGATATCCATCCATACATATTTGAATAGAAGAACATGGAAGAACTGCGGCGTACAAAATTCAAACGCGTAAACAAGCAGTTTTTACTCGCAGGTTCTAGTGAAGGTTCACCAGGGACTGTTTCATGGATCTGCATAATGCATGCTGGGAGAGAACACTGATTAATGTACACAAATATGATATAAAATGATTAATCTCAGCTGAGAAATGCAATACTGTGATATATAATACTACACAACATTACAAATAACATATTAAACACCAACGTTATGCTTAAATGCCTCTTTTAAATGCTGTACAGTCTGAATAATTGCGCTATATGAAGGGTGTTGTGGAGTAAAAATCAGTTCCCATTGTACTAGAAAGATGTCACTCCAAGCCAAAGTCACAGCTTCATCACCCCGGACATACTGGCTCATCACACACACACACACACACACACACTCTCACAATGAATCTGTTTGTTTGCAAGTGATCACACATAAGAAAAGGGTGGCACCCAATGCAGAAACAAACGAGTGTCACGTCAGGCCATAGAGATATCAGTGCTCTGTCATTCAGGACAATATCTGTTCTTCCTAGTAATAAATATCATTCACCAAATTTCCTTTCCTCACATTCTTATCACATCTGGGCAGCAGCTGGAAGTCCAGCAGAGTCCTTTCAGAAAGCTGCCTCGAATTTTGGATCTGCAAAAACATTACGATCGGATACGACCGTGACGGGAAATGATCTTGAGAGAACAGCCATGATTCACTTCCAACACCTCGAGCTTTGACTACGCACATAAATCTCCAGATCATCGCGCCTACGATCCTAATACGACTCGTGTGCGCTCGTGTGCGCTCAGTATTCAGATGCTGCACTGTGCTAAATGGAGAAGATGAAGCGCTCGGATGTCTCGTGGCCACGCGTCAGCTGAAAGTGGGTGGTTCAGTGACACGACAGATGGATGGAACACAAAGCTACAGCTCCAAGTGCTGCTGCGAGTGTGATCAGAGGCTCTCTAAGCCCTCTGGGGAATCTCACGGTTTTAAATGGCATCCTCTGAACTGAACCTGCGCTGCACACACCCAACAACTCAACGACTGAGACAGACACAAACATATGTCCTAACAAATATCTATTTCCAACACACACACACACACACACACACGCATCACTGCAGCTATTATAGAGCTGCTTTCTTGATTTCTGTTATTGTGTCTGCTGACATCAGATCCGCCAAACGGACTCAATAAAAGAGTTCAACATGGCGTCATTCTTTTATTTGTTCATCTTTATCCTCGTCAGGGTCGCGATGGATCCCGAAACTCTCCCGGGAATACTGGGTGGAAGACGGGAATCACTGGATGGGACACCAAGCCATCGCAGCACACACCATGAGCACATTCGTTCACACGTAGAGTAATTTAGAGAAGCCAGGCCACCTTCTGAATCACTACAGTTTTGTTTTGTTTGTTTTTTTGGGAGGCGGAGAGGGTTGCCAGGTTCAGCAAAAAAATCTCCATCCTCATAAAACACAAATGTTTCCATTCATAGACGTACTACATTCATGTGTTTTTTGTTTTTTCTTCTATCTCTTATCGTTTGTTCTGTCTGTCTATCTGTATTTAACGCCTGCAGCAGAACACATTTATAAGACAATTATTTTTCCTTTTGTATTAATCTAAGTGTTTTTGGTGCATTTTGAAAGTAGCCCAAAAAACACAACCTTTAATTTCACCCGTGAATGCATTTCAATCTGTCCAAATTTGGTGGGAAAACAGCAACGCTGGAGATGGAAGGAAACCCGAGAACGCAGAGGAAATCCACACAGACACTGAAAGAACATGCAAAGTGCATCGAAATGCATAAGCTCGTGTATGGCAATACTAACACTCTGTGTGTTTTAGATATGATAATGACCCTGAAAACAAAATGTGTTGGCAATGAAAAAGTTCAAATTCCTCAGTTTAGGATGTGAAGTCTCTGTTTTTAACATCAAATTCATGTTGTTTTATTAAGCTTACTTAAAATGAGGCTACGTAAAATTTAAGCTATAGATAATTCACTAGCACTTTTGCTAAATAGTCTATTAGCTTTAAGAATTTGCCGCACTCTTCTGGGTTTTTATGGTCTGAAATTTTCACAGTAAGATAACCTAGTCTAAGAATTTAGAAACACACAAGCCGGTGGTGAAAGCTCACGGCAAAATCTATTTTTGAGAAAGACTTTTACATATAATCTGCTACACGGTCAGTATTTATCTTGTTGTTGTTAATTGAAACAAGAAAGAGAGAGTGTCTGTGAGGAAAAGTGGAACACTGGGGAAAAAACAGATAGTTGTTTGGTTCTGGTCGTGTTCAATGCCGCGTTGATAAATTTACACTTTAAGCACGCTAAAAGTGACAGCAGCGGTAGCAATGTAACATGCTAACATCAGTAACGGATTACACGGCTAAAGGGTTTTTAGTGCAGTCTCATCCCCTGTGCAGAGAAATGGAGGTTACATAAGCAATATCACACGAGCAAGAGCAAGAGTGCGATTATACTGAATTATATATTAATAATAATATTCAGTACAAGCGCACAATCTCGAGTGCGACATTGCTTTTACAGTAAACTTCTACAAATAAGAAATTAACATCGAGTAAGTTGACACAATATGGCCAAATGTTCTGGTTATTTTTGCTCCACTTGAGGAAACAGACCCCAAAGAAGCCACGCTCACTTTATAGCATGTCGGATATCTGGCTAGCTGAATCATGATGATTTGTACATCAAAGTTAAAGGAGCTTCTGGTAAAATTAGCGTCCCTTCTTCCTTTTCATCTTCATCTGACAAAGCTTTTTAAACATTTTATGTCAAAAGTTGTATTCCTGAAAAGTTTCGAAGTAGGAAGTGGAATTTTACAGACGAGCGCGAAACGTCCCAGTGTGGTTACAGGGAATACAGGCACTCTCGGAACGCTGGTCGACCAATCAGATTAGCGGAATGGAACTAACTGTCGTATAATAAAGTATGATTTTTAGGGCAACTCCAGAAGGAGTCGCAGCTGGAAAGAGAAGTGATGAGAACGACTGGAGTAAGGAAGTCGATCGGGTGAAAAGCGAACAGGAAAATGATAATCAGTATTTTGAAAATGTCTGCAGTGAGTTAACGGCTCGATTAAACACTGTGACTAACCGCGACACGTAACAACCCTGACCTGCTCATCTAAAGCCATAACACAAAGCTGATACAGATTTAAAGGCATTGAAAGTGAGAGTGTTAAATCTACATTATGGTATTAAAAAGTCTCGAACTTTTAATACTTCATGAAAGTCTACACTCCTGGGCTGAGCCCAAAATGGCGAATATTAAACCTTTAGAAAGTTTATTCGTATTAAAGGAAAAATCCACCCAAAACAACCTAATTATTGTATATACTTGTGGTAATATTTAATATAATCAATCAGATGATGTGGTCATTCATCAGCTACTCATGGTGACAGACTGGAGGAAATAATTCAGAACTTTGAGAAGCAATATTTTTGCTAATAATCACTTGTTGTGTCGCGGAAATGAAAAAGAAATTTGCCGTGAATTTAGAGTTAACAGTAAATAATAGTCAGTAAAGTGTATTAAATGTTGAATAGTCTCAGCTCTTGAGGTAAGCGTTGTCCGTGTTAGCATATTAGCATGTCTTTATGAATCGTTCAAACTGTTGGTCTGCTAGTTGCCATAAAAAGTTTTCATTTATTCCTTCTTAACCACGTAATGATTACTTTATAAGGCTGTAATATCAGCTGGAACAAAAATAGACGGGGATAATAGGCACAAAAATAGACACTTATTAGAGGTAATGATTCGACAGCTCATTAAAGGAAAGCGCAGATTAGAAACGCTCGGCTGTTCAGCAGTACCGGAAGCGTAGGTTCAGAAGGTGTGAAGGAGTGTTCAGTGTTCAGTGTTCAGCACAATAACGTGTTGCGTTGAGGGTGAATTCCCTCCTCATGCCCAGTGTTCCACAATAAACCAGCTACAGAAGATAAAGGAATGAATAATATTATGAGGAATATATTGTGAATAAAGAACATATACACAAGCTTCTCATGTGTGTGTGTCACTCTGCAGAAGAAAGTTTAGAAGAAAGGAAAAATCCATAATTAATGGATAATTAATGGTATAATTAACGTGATCTTCAATGACGTCCCAGATTTATTTTTTAAGCAGTCTTTTGAGTTTCTGTCTATTTTTGAAATCTCACTAAATACTGGGTGATATTTTTATAATTTAAATGTTAATTTACAAGATTTTTTGATCAAACGTCTCTTTCATATACACTCCTGGGCAAAAAAAATGAGCCGAAAATGGCAAATATGAAGCTTTTAATAGTCTTAAGAACAAATCATTGGTCAGAAAATTATCAAGAATTAAACAAACGCACTCCTGGGCAAAATAATTTCCTAAACTTCCTAAAACGTGGCTTCAGTCGCTGGTCTTTTTTTCTTTTTTTTTTTACCCTTGTTTCTGGGTTGTTTAGCATATTCATAACTATTTATGACCCAGATACATGATTTTAATACATTTTAATTAGGATATTAAATTTTAAAATATCGTTGGGAGTTTGCTTTTACTTTTCTGGCATGTGTTTGTCATACATTTAATTTAACTTCTGCAAATATTACATTTAGTTCGCTACAAGGCGCATGTGAAATAATCCTACCGTCACTGCATAATGACCATACTGCAGTCCTTATATAATTTTATACAGGTCAGAATGAATGTTAAAATATGAAGCTTTTAATGCTGTTAAGAACAAATGATTGGTGAGGAAATGAGCAGGAATGAAACAGATGCACTCCTGAGAGCTCCTGTGCCTCCATTCGCTGGTTTCCTTTTGCTGTTTGGGGAAAAGCTAGAAACAGGGAAATTCACTTCTATAGTCTTCTTGTACGCAAAATCATGATAATGATTCAAATGTTTGATGTAAAATTCAAACTAACACATGTCTGGGTGTACAAACTTTTCCAAAAATATCTTCTGGGATTTTTTTCTTAAAAGATTAGTGATTATTTGGTTATCTGCCGCACCTGATGCAGCTCATCAAGAGCCACAAGACTTAAACATTTAAAGAAATCAAAGGGAAAAGCTCCCATACTGAGCTCCTTTATCTATCTGTTTCATTCCTGCTCATTTCCTGACCAATGATTTGTTGTTAAGATCATTAAAAGATTAATATTTTGCCATTTTGGGCTTGGTCTGTTTTGTGTATTTTGTCAGTGCTATTAACAGCGAATTATCACGTCCACTTTAAAGATAAATTAAGCACAAACAACTCTTTAATTCCAGTTTAGTGTCAGTGAATATTCATTTTATGAGTTCGTGTAAACACTCTAAGGTGGGAAGTAAAAAAGTACCGAGATGGAAAATTCGGAGTTGTCGTGAACGCAGCGTTCGTCCTCACTTCATCTCGACCTAAAGAGAGCGATGCAGCGGCGCTTTAGTCCTTTAGTCTGTCCAGCTCTCTCACTTCCTCATCTGTACACAAACAGATCAGCTTCCGAAGCTTCAACATTCACGCTAATAACGCCATCACGCTCGTTATCTCATAGCTCGTTAACTAGCCATTAACTCAGTGCGTTAACGTCTCCATTAATTAGATGCTGGATTTCTTATTTCTTTTGCTCTTTTGTTTTTAGGTGCTGACAGAAAACCTGACTGTTATCCCTTATATTAGAGATTGTGAACACTTTTTCTCCTATTAAACAGCATTATACCTGCACTAGCAATAACAATGCAGCTCTGTGACGTCAAGAGTGACGCAAAACCTCTAACTTCTGACATCAACAACGAAAATGCAGCACCAACCAACAAACTAGCAGCAGAATCAGTATCAGGAATATTTCAGTATAAACATATTGCATGTGTTTCAGGGTGGAGTTTTCCTTTAGCATGGTTCAGCAGACAGCTCAGGTCAGGATGCAGTACGGTGCAGCCAACTGCTCATTCTTGAAGGTCACACCCTGATTCCTACAAAGGGAGCGACGTCTGCCTCCAGCGCCTGCAACCGCCTGCTTGACCTTTGACCCTGTGCTTTTGTGGCTCCAGCTGCTACGTCCCGTCGCGCTCTCGACGGAGTAACAAAGAGACCCGACTTAAAAACACAGCGAGAAGGGAATTACACCGAGTTAAAGATTTAATCTCAGTGAAAGTTTCAGATGCCTGCGTTTGTCAGGATTCTCCTAAACTTCACACGTCGGTTTGCTTTACTTTCAGCGCTGATTATCGGACACTGGTGGGTCCACACATGGCACGTAACACACACACACACCTCACTGAACAACATGTCTACACTTCAGTATCTTCTGCTGCTCGATCTACACACTTACACCACATCCACAGCTCATCCCTCACACTTCACAATTCTCCTTCCCACTGGACTGTTCGTGTTCTCTGTAACGTCTGATTCACACTTCAAAATTGTGTTGGAACTGATGCACTCAATTTATATTTCATATTTATTTATTATATTTATATTTTATATTGTATTGTTATAATATTTTTCCTTCTTTCTCTATATTTTCTTTTTTTTTTTTTAATCTGCTTTCTTTTTTCTTTTTACAAAATCTGCTGCTTTTCTTTTATATTTTTTCTCATCCTTTACTTCCCTCTCTCTCTCTCTCTCTCTCTCTTTCTAACAGTGGCTTTAATAGTCCTAAAAAAATGCAACTTTATATACTGCTAATATAATATAATATAATATAATATAATATAATATAATAATGAGTCTGTGTGGAGTTCCGCATGTCCTCCCCGTGTCCGCATGGCTTTCCTCCGGGTTCTCTGGTTTCCTCCGACTTCCCAGAAGCATTCCCAAAAGTGGACTGACGTCTCTAAACTGTCTCTAGGTGTGTGTGTGTGTGTGTGTGTGTGTGTGTGTGTGAATGATGCCCTATGATGGACCGGTGTCCCGTCCAGGGTGTATTCCCGCCTCATTCCCGGTATTCCTGGGACAGGCTCAGGATCCACCACATCCCTGAAGATGAATGAATGAATATATAGCTAACAAAGCGTGATGTAACTGTTGTTACGGGTTTAAATAAATAAATAAATAAATAAATAAATAAATAAATAAGAAGCAGTATGTCTCCACCATCAGTTTGGAAAAGTTAACAGATTTGCCCAGCGAGGCAGAGCAACGCAGTGAGAAGATGATGATGATGATGATGAGGATGAGGATGAGGAGGATGATGATGATAATGATGGTGATGATGATGATCTACACACACACACACACACACACACACACTCTGTATATTTTGCACTGCATTCCCTGCCAGCTCCCTGAGCATCATTGCACTGCTGCAGTGATGCTGATGCTCCCTGAAGGAGATCTGATGATGCACGAGCTCCAGCATCAGACCTCTGATCCCTTCAGTCTAATCTCCTACAGCACTAATAATCACATGCATGATGATGTATGGATGTGGACTGCAGTCCAGAAGACTTACCTGAACTGAACAGAACTGAAGGGTACTCCACACACACACACACACACACACACACACACAGCCTTTTGTGTAATCCAGAGGAGAGATGATTTCAGAACATCTAGATCAGATCTGCGTGAACATAAACCGAGTTAAGGAGACTTCTTCACTTAAACACATCTGAGGATAACATAAAATAAATAATAAATAAATAATAACCCGGATGATGTGTGGTTTTTCCCACCGATTTCCAATCAACGGCTTTTGTTATTTTGCTGAAGCGGCCACTGGCGCAGAATCTAGGCTCCGCTCGAGACTCCGCCCACCGCCAAACCCCGCCCACCGCACAACCCCATTGGCTTAGACACGCTCCCATGCAAATTAACCTCTTCCCTTTGATCCGGTGTGGTAGCTCAGTGCAAACTCAGCACACTGACACCTAGTGGACAGCCTAATGATTGCACTTGCACTCACCGTCCACTTTATTAGGAACACCTGTACACCTGCTCATTTGTGCAGTTATCCAATCAGCCAATCATGTGGCAGCAGCACAATGTACAAAATCACGCAGATACACGTCAAGAGCTTCAGTTAAGAATCTGAGGCTGTCACAGGAACAGACTGGACAGCTGATTAGATTAGACAAAAAAAATCTCCTGGTGTTTTTCCAGTCTTCAGCTGTCCAGTCTGAGTGAGTCTGTGCCCATGATGGCCTCAGATTCCTGTTCCTGGCTGACAGGAGAGGAACCTGACGTGGTCTTCTGCTGTTATAGTTCATCGTCCACCTCAAGCTTTGATGTTTTGTGCAGGCTGAGATGCTTTTCTGCTCACCACGGTTGTAAAGTGTGATTATGAGTTACTATATCCTTCCTGGCAGCTCAGACCGATCTGACCATTCTCCTCTGACCTTCTCTTATCAACACGGCGTTTCCACACACAGAACTGTCGCTCACTCAGTGTTTTCTGTTCTTCGCACCATTCTGTGTAAACTCTAGAGACTGTTGTGTGTGAAAATCCCAGACGATCAGCAGTTTCTGAAAAACTCAAACCAGCCCATCTGGTACCAACAACCACACCACAGTTAAAGTCACAGAGATCACACTTTTTCTTCATCCTGATGTTTTCGTGTGAACATTAGCTGAAGCTCTTCACCTGCATCTGCAAGACTTTATACATTGTGCTGCTGCCACATGATTGGCTGATTAGATAATTGCATAAATGAGCAAGTGTACAGGTGTTCCTAATAAAGTGGATGGTGAGAGTATAATTGAATTCAACAATGAACCCGATGCTTATTAGCACTGCTTAACTCTAAAGGATAAAACTGTAGAAGAGTAATGATTTATATTCTCACAATCCAGCGTCACCCAGAAGAGTCTGGTTCCTCTCTAGGTTTCTTCCTCATGATGTCTCAGGGGTTTTTTTCCTCACCACTGTCACTTCTGGCTTGTTCAATAGAAATAAATCTAAATCTAATCTCCAGATACCTGTAAAGCTGCTTAGTGACAATGTCCAAGCGCCACATAAATAAAATCAAATAGATTCAATGATGAATTGATAAATAGATTTTTGCTCTTGTGACTCAGCTTCTGCTCTTGTAGACGATCTCACATGGACACCCTAAAGCTTCACACTTCCCAAAAACAGTTTACTCGCAAGTCTCACCCTTGCTTCAGCAGACAATCTCACCTGGATACTGTAGACGTGTACCTGCTGCTGTAATCATAACGTCTGTCCTGTGACCATCCCAGTATACTCATACTGCTCATCCTTTCAACACACTCAGTACTGTCTGCCTTATCAGCATACTGTTTATTTATTTATTATTTATTATCTCACTATCCGGTGTCGTCCAGACGAGAATGATTTCCCTTTTAAGTCTGGTTCTTTTCAAGGTTTCTTCTTCACATCGTCTCTGGAAGAACCACTGTCACCTCCGCTTTGTTCCTTAGCAATCTAAATCTACATGCAGATTTCTGTAGTAAAGACGTGGCAATGTCTATCGTTAAAAAGTGCTATACAAATAAAATCGAATGTTTTTTATATATATATATATATATATATATATATATATATATATACACACAGTAGTGTACACTACAAATACACACCGTGGTTTTAACTTACTAATGAGCATTTAATTACCTGTGAAATGACATCCAATATTAAATATTAAATGCTGCAATCTTTAACATAATACAATATCACAAGAGCTATTTGAATTCCTCACTAAATAAACACATACTAAGCATAATTTATCTTCTAACTTTATACCAACTTCTCTAATGTGTTCTGTGTCTCGGTTGTAAACATCATTATTTCAGGACGATCTGAAAGCATGCGGACAGATTTCGTGGCTCCTTCCTTTTCGTTTTAACGGCTAATATGTGAAATGAAAAGTGAGATTTATTGTGTATTTAACATTTGAACTCATTTGGGTCATACATTGATAATCAGTGAGCAGAAGAATGAAAGTGGGATCAGGTTTCTACATACAGTGAAGTCGATGTGTGTTAGTCGAGGAGATGAATAATGTAGAGGATTGTGATACGATCACATGGACGTGACTAACACACCAGGCGTAAACCCTAATCCGGAGGTCAGACCTTTTTATTACCATGAAACTCGACATTTTCCCAACCATTAAACTGTATAACTGTACAAATATGAACACAATTACGCAGCCATACATGAGTATAATTAAGTACATAACATGATTTTACTTATATTGCCGTCTCCAGAGCTCCCGATTCTCTGGGTTTCCTCTGAGGTTCTCCGGTTTCCTCCCAAAAACTAAATGCTAGTACGTGGATTGAATGGACGAGTTTCCCATCCAGGGAGTTTTCCCACCTCGCACCCAGTGTTCCCAGGACAGGCTCCGGATCCACTGCGCAGGATCCCTGAGCAGGATAAAACGCTTACTGAAGCTGAATGGAAGAAAAAGTCGTAAGACTCTGAGATTCATTCTCAGCATTAGTCTGGATGTTCAGTAGAAAGAAACTCGTCGTTCTTTCTGCGAGTGCAAGCTCGGCTCCCTCTAGCTCACTTCTTAACTAGACTTATATTTCCTGAAAGAAATACACAATGCTGCGATGAGTGACAGCAAAAAAAATTAAAAGAAAATGGAAGAAAGGCTGGAAGGAAAAAAAGGGAAAAGTAGGAGAGAGAAAGATAGAAAGATACTGGGAGAGAGAAAGGAGTAGAGACAATGAGAGAAGGGTGAATGAGAGAAAATCTTAGAAAAGCGTCAAAATGAGAAACGATGAGGAAAAGCAGAAAAGAAGAAGGGAAAGAATCATGAAATAAAGTGACAATATCAGAAAGAAAATGAGAAAAGGAAAAATCATAAAGAGTGATAGGAATAGAAAAATGAAAAGGAAAAAAAAGGATGGAAGAAAAAAAGTGAAAAGTGGGAGAGAGAAAGTCAAGAAAAAAGAGGAAGAAAAGCAGAAAAAATGAAAAAAAAGAAAGAAAGTGAGATAAATGGAAAACAAATTTAAAAAAGGAGGAAAGGAAAAAAGAAAAACTAGGAGAAAGAAAGTCCAGGAAAATGGCAAAGGAAGAAGAGAGAAATAATCTATTTTTTAAAAGGCAGAAAAAGCAAAAAAAAAAAAAAAAAAGAAAGAAAAGAAAAGAAGTAAAGGCATAAAATAAAGGAGATGAAGATAAAGGAAATAAACGTGAAAGAAAGAAAGAAAGAGAAAGTAAGAGTGGAAAAGAAGGAAAAGAGAATGAGAAATGATGGGGGAAATAGAAAAAAGGGAGGAAAATGTAGTTATTTTTTAAACAAAGAATGTTACATGGTTTGAAAAAAAAAAAAAAAAAAAACATAAATAAAAATAAAAATTCATCCCCTTTCCCCAAGTGGCTGTAACTGTGAGGTCTGTGTATGAAATCTAAAATATTCTATTCCAGCTACAGAATATAATCCCACAGATAATCACGCTGAATAAATACAGAACAGCAAACTGCTCAGAACTGAATAAATTCTTCTTGGGCATAAAACATTAAAAAAAAAAAGTCATAATACACACAAATATGTTTTGTCTTTATTTATGATTCAGTCAGGATAAAAAAAAAAAAATTCTCAAACTCCAGTTCATCCAGAACCCTCTACCTCGACATCCCGGACTGCAGACGCAGTTTTCCTGCGCCGAGTCTAGTCTCCGCCCGCCTGCACGCCACGCCGCTGTTTGTAAGCGTTATAGACGTTGAGGAACATTTCTCGGCAGGGAATTCGTGCCTGTAGCTTGGAGCAAATGAGGAAGGAGCCAGCCATCTTGCGGTGCAGCGAGTACGTCTCCTCCGGAGGAGGCGCGAGCCGGTGACGGAGCATCACCGGGATCAGGTTGTGGATACGACGCGTCGTGCTCTGAGTGCTGAAGTCGAAGGCGTCTGAAGAGGCGAACGCTTCTCCCAGGATCATCACCGCCTCCACATGAGCGTCCTTAAACGCCTGAGAGAGAGAGAGAGACAGAGAGAGAGACAGAGAGAGAGAGAGAGAGAGAGAGAGAGATGAACGAGAAGGTAAGCAGAGGGTTTGAAATTTAAAACTAAAACCTCAGAATCAATAGACAATTTCACCAAAAAAAAAAAAAAAAAATAAGGATAAGAAACCACATGGGTTTGCAGGCCAAGCTGGAATGTTTGTCCATTTTTTTTTTTACTTTTGGACTAAAACAAGGAAACTGGAAGCCTAGTTTTGCTGGACCACCATCGGCTGCGTCGCATTCGTCAAGTGTCAGCAGACGCATGTATGCGACAGAACGTCCCAGGTATCGATCACTCTCCTTTATCCGGCAAAAAAAATTACGTAATTCAGTTGCGTACATCGCTTCCATGTGAATGAATTGTGTTACATTAACACAGTTTGTTTTCGTGCATCCAGCAGGATTTGATTATGTATTGTGTTTGAAAGCCCTGAATAAAATGGGTCACGCAGAGCAGGATCGAACCCGGGGCAGCGAGGCAGCGAGGCAGCGAGGCAGTGAGGAAGCACTGTTTTCTGCTGCACTGTTCTACAGCACATGCTTTAATCACGTGAGCTTTTATACTGCCGTTATTTCTTCCCGTCAGCATTAACCTCCTCACAAGATTTTATAACGTAACTGGATCACGTTAATACGACGTGAATTGATCACACTCACTCTACACAATTCAAACCAGGAATTAGAAACCTTTTTCAATTTAATTTAGTGTAAGCAATGAAATCAATGAAATTAATATTTTTATGTAAACTAAATGTAGCATGTTTTCTTAATTCTGACCGGCCGCATGTTCCCTTTTTCAGTGTAGCTGAACTCCTCACACACGAGCGCTTCAACACTCAGTGCCTCAGTCTGTCTGTCTCTCTATCAGTCTATCAGCCTGTCTCTCTATCAGTCTGTCTCTTATTCTATCTGTCTCTCTGTCTCTCTATCAGTCTATCAGCCTGTCTCTCTATCAGTCTGTCTCTCTATCAGTCTGTCTCTCTATCAGTCTATCAGCCTGTCTCTCTATCAGTCTATCAGCCTGTCTCTCTATCAGTCTATCAGCCTGTCTCTCTATCAGTCTGTCTCTTATTCTATCTGTCTCTCTGTCTCTCTCTCAGTCTATCAGTCTGTCTCTCTGTCCATGGGTTCCATCGCAAACAAATGTTTTCTAAGATAATTTATTGTCACACATCACACATACTATCATTTCTTACACAGTATTATCATTATTAAAAAAACTCACATTCTCACACAGGATACTAACAACTGAAATGGCTGGATTCTGTCCACACCTGCTGTTTAAACAAGTACAGAGTATACACTGAGCAGTGAAGGTCTCAAACCTTGGTCTCATAGCCAGTGAGGAACTTCAGGTCTGTGGATTTCTGCAGAACTCTGGCCCGATCTCCCACTGAGGCTGCGTGCACCACCTAGTGTCAGCAAGGCATGTATTATAGGAGTTATGCAAGTGAACAGATTTCAGGCAAGAGAGAAAAATAAATAACTAATATATTTTATATATATATATACTTTAATCAAAGGACCTTGTGATTTCCTATGAAATTAATAAGTCTATTAACACTGCACATTTTAATCATGTTGAAATTAAGCTATGTGGGACGTAAATGTGAAAAAGCACACGTTAATTTGCATTATAATATAATATTTAATATTATAATATAGTTAACACAATATTTAGAGTGTTTCAGTTTTTTTTCTAACTGTCCTGGATTTCACACTTGCTTTTTAGAGCACAAGAGCTCCAAAAAAGGGGGAAAAATCATCATAAAGGTATTTAAATTCACAGCACCTCAATGTAGTCATCAGTGAAGGACTCTGGGTATTCTCGGCAAGCTCCGAAGTCTAACAGGTAAATCTGTAAAACACAAGGCGTTAAATGTGTGTTTCATGCTCCTATAGCAAGACGTTGTTGTAGAAAAAAGGAAACACCATCATGCACTGAGTCAGCTCATTAGACTCAATACAGTTACTGATGCAAAGCGCAGCAGAGGAACCATTACACTGCTGTAGCGCTTCTCACATCATCACCATGCGTTATAACCAGGAATGTGGTGACATCATTAAATAACATCATTATAACCAGGAATGGATCCGATGTGTTTAATAACGCATGAGATGAATGAAGTCCGCAGAGACGTAAGCAACGTGCTGCAACGATAAGCAGCGAGAAAAATAAATCTCTCTTTTGAAAACTGCTTACCTTGTCCTCCTCGGCATTATAGAAGAAGTTGGACCAGTTGGGATCCGTCTGCATGAAGCGAAACTCAAAAAGCTCTCGGAGACACAAGTTCAAGATGCTGAAGCAAATCTGTGGAGAAGCGGATTCAAAAGAGTTCGGATCAAACTACACCTGGTATGGAAAGTGATCCACGACATCTTTATGCCTAATTCACAAAGGTTTGGTGATCTTTATCGTAATTTTAATGCTTGTGTCCTGGTGATTTTGCTATCAGCGTCCATTTTGGCAAACTAACCACAATATCGGATGAGACACCATCATAACCCGAGACATCGTTTATCTTGAGGATAAAATCATGAATTAAATTAAAGTTGAGCTGTAAGGGTAGCAGATGAGTGCTTGGTCAGCTTCTCCTTCCATGTTGGCAAACTTTACGTGAATCCAGAGATCATTAACCTTCAGACTGAGCGTCACACACACACACACACACACACACAGGCAAACAGCTGCTATTTCTACAAAGATCTGTCTGAAAGTCCACTTTACCCTATCAAGTAAAACTCCATTAGATATTACTGTTACCTGACCAATTTATAACCATATTTTTTCATAAATCAAAGCATTTTACTGAAAAATAAATAATGATGTAGCCATTCAATTACATCAATAAACCTTGTAGTTGATGCTTGAATGATTTCACTACTAACTCATTCATCAGTAACTGCTTTATCTGGAGCCGATCCCAGGAACGCTGGGTGGGAATACATCCCGGATCAGATGCCAGTCCATCGCAGTGCATCTAGGGACAATTTAGAGTTGCCAATCCACCTACCTGCATGTTTTCAGAAGGTGGAATGAAACCAGAGAACCCAGAAGAAACCCACACAGACACAGGAACAACATGCACACAGCCAGTAACTGCTGACTGCATATATCTGAACACGCGATGTGCTAATCACGCTCAACTCAAATGATAATTTTAAGTCTTAAGTTCACCTGTGTGTGAGTCGTGTAACTACACACCTTTCCCACTGGAGCTACACGTCTGTGCAAAAAAGTCTTAAGCACTAAGAACTAAAGAAATTCTGTCAAATGACAATGCGTTTAAAAATAATCATATAAAAAAAGGTTATAAGTATCAGAATAATGGCTATATTGAGACGTAAACAGTAAATCAACCACTAAACCAAACCAGTGTGTTCAAAACCGAATAAACTCTCAAGCTAAATTCTCTCATCATGCAGATTGGAAGGTGAAAGACGATCACGTGGCAGGCTGCTGTTCCGCCGTCTCTGTGGGAAAATCCCAAACAGCCTTGATAATGTTTTTTTTTTAACAGACATATGAAGTATGGTCTTATTTGATACTTGCCAAATTACAAGAAGTTCTTGGGAAAAAATGCAACAAAGTATGCAAGATAAAAATTATCTAAAAAAACAAACAAAAAAAATGCAGGCTTCCGAAGGCTTTTGCACAGTCCTGTATGTCAAAGTAGTAAACGCTACGTTAAATAAATAATATGCTGTAACCTTCATTAAAAGCTAAACTGGGATTTCACACAACATCTACACTTTATTACTACTCCACTCTACTATATTCCCACATGGACTCGCCTTATTCCTGGTCTCCTGATCCAGATCCACACAGCTGTCCAGTGGGACTCCATTAATAAGCTCCATGGTGAGCACGCGCCCGGTGGTGAGCTCATCGATGACCTCAGGTACTTTAAATATCGGGTCTCCTTCCATGAGAGCCCTGCAGGAATCAAACAAAAGCTTTCACTGTACTGAAGACTGGATCACTATAGAAGCTAGAGTTAGTGTAGAGCTTTTAAAACAGATACAGAAACAGACGCATGTCTTAGTTACAAATAATTCTGACCTTTGACTTAAACCCATTTTCTTGCGTGATATCAGCTCTAGTGAGAAGCATCAAGTCCAGCGCCATGATAGTTAACGTAACCACAATATCGAATGAGACAACATCTTAACCGGAGACATTAATTAAAGTTGAGCTGTAAGGGTAGAAGATGAGTGCTCGGTCAGCTTCTCCTTCAAACCCTGGGCACGTTTTCGTTACACAGCAAATTAACAAAAAATACTGGATACTGGAATTTATTTTATAAATTCAACAACTCAAAATAGCGAATTAAAACCGTGATAAAACAGCTTAAATACTGGCACGCATTATGATTTCATGACCTCATGACCTCAGTTTAGTATCTCCTGACTTCATTACACACACGTTAGTAGAAATATGTGCTGGATCAAGTGCTATTCTAGCCTTCAAGCTACTGAATAATGAGAATGGAAGCCATATTGTTCAATTAAACCAAATTTGCATAATTACAACTAGGCCAGTTTATGCATTTATACCATATTTATACCAATATATTGTTATATATATGCGCTAGACTCGTATAAGACGTTTATTTGAGTATCTTCAGCGCTCAGCTTCCTGGCTTTACGTTACAAGCTCTTTCTGCGTCACTGGGCTTACCTGAAGCGCTTGGCACACTTCGCCTCTCGCCTGTAGTCACACTCCCAGGAAAGCTCCCTGTGAAGGACCTCGAGGCTGCTGTCTGCAAATAAACCTGTCGCAAAACAACACATAATTACTCCAGTGACTTATTTCAACAATCTCTACTTCTGTCTACACTTGCTGTTTATATCATATGTAGAATGTCAGTGTGCAACACTATCACCTGGTCACTTTATTTATCAGGACTCTAAACTCTCAATGCACTAAATGTAGAATGTAAATGTACAATTACTATCTCTGGTCACTTACTCAACTACAGTCACTTATTCCATTTCAGTCTGTACTTCTGTGTGTCTTTACTAAACTGTTTACACCAGTGTAGAGGTTAATGTGCAATACTATCACTGCTCACTTATTCAGAATGTTCTGAATGTTCAATGTGCAATATTATGACTTAGTCACCTGCTGTATAAACTTTATACTTTATACTGTATACCTGCTGTACATACATACATACTTTTATACTATACAGTATACTCACTTTATAGTCTTATTTATTGTCTGATGTTTTTATGTTTGTTTTTATAACACCAGTCAGAAGCAGTGATCCTAATTTTGTTGTATACAGAGATATACAATGACAATAAAGGCTTTCATTCATTCATTCATTCATTCATTTATCCACAACTATCCTTCAGTGATGTTCATGCAAAAAAAAAAACAAAAAAAAAACGTTGTCACATCTGATGGGAAAGTGTTTCCTGTCTCTCACCCTCAGGAAGCGGCACACTCATCTTCAACACGGACATCAAGTTGCTCACGTCACTCTTGATGCTCTCAGCCACTCCTGGATACTGTAAAGGGGCAAAGTTCGTACGTTAGTCAGGAATCGTAATTATTCCTCATGTTCTGATCTACCTCTTTTCATTTTATAGTAATACTAATCTATAAGAACTCAGTTAATGACTAATAAATAAATAATCTCCTGCACGTTTAACCCACACATTAATGTGCTTGTATCCTTAAGCATGCAGCAGTGTACAAAAAATATTTTATTACTGTAAATAGTGAGATTAGGAACAATCTCAGCACATTTCCTAAGATATCCCTCATCACAGGAAGCTGGTTTACTTGTATTTCTCAATGTATTTCCGGTTTACTTGTATTTCTCAAGTTGTATTTCTCAATAATACAATCATGGGAAAAAGAAAGTACACCCTCTTTCAATTCTATGTTTTTATTTATCAGGAGTTAAATAACCATTGTGTGTTCCTCAGTTCTGTATAAAAAAAAAAAAAAAACACAACAGATTTCAATATGTAGTCATTTTTCCCCCTAAAATTAAACCAACATTCAGAAACAAAGCAGGAAAAAATAAGTGCACCCTGTAATTCAGTAACACGTAGAACCACATTTAGCAACAATAACTTGAAGTAAAGGTTTTCTGTAGGAGTTTATCAGTCTCTCACTTCATTCTGGAGAAATTCTGACCCACTCTTCTTTACAACTTTGCTTCATTGATGTTTGTGAGATCATTCGTTTTCAATACAACACATCATCTTTTTAAAAGAATGGTCATTGTTAGTGACTCAAAGATTCATGTCAGAAGTCATTTAGTCTTTTTAAATGGGTAATTAGGTGACCTAAAGAGAATATATGTGTAAATATTATAATAAATATCTTGTCTATAGCTATAAAAAAGGAGCTTTGCTAACTAATTTGGATAGCATCTGAATTCAGTATTCTAACGTGAGGGTTTATAATTCTCACAAAGCTGTATTAACGCCGGTTTCAGATTCGCTCCTGCTCTGTACCTGTATCTTCATAGCCACTTCTCTCCCATCTGACAGGACGCCAAGATGCACTTGACCAATGGAGGCAGCTGCAAAGGGTTTGTCCTGAAATGACAACAGCATTTGCTTCCAGCCAGGGCCCAACTCCTCCTCCAGAACTTTCTACAAACACGACACGAAAAACACACATCAGGTCACTGAAACGCCACAAAGAGAAACATAAAAGCTCAGAAATACCTTAATATCCTTAAAAAAAACATTTTGTGCTGTCTGTAGTCCATGTCCTGGTGCTGAACATGTACGTTCACGTTCAGCATTTACTTCACATTTCACACACACATCACACAATCTGCACTACATCAGTTCAGGTGTTCTTAACTCCAGTCCCTCGCACTGCACATTTTAAAGTTTTCCCCACTGTTAACACACCTGATCAGCTAATCATTACGCCCTTAACGAGCTGGGTCAGGTACGTTAAAGGTAAAGAGATACGTGTGGGACAGCGTGCCCCAAGGAAGGGAATTAAGACGCTTTGCTTTAATCTTGCAAAAGAGCTTTAAATACAATCACAAATCATAATATCAACTTCTCTGCAGCACAGAAAAAAACGTATGCCTCAAGTGAACACGAGGGTTTTTTAAATAAATAAATAAAAATGACATCATAGCGAGTGAAAATGTCTTATAATCTTACTGTTAATATAATCTAATCTCAAGCTTGGAGTAAGTCTTGTTCTATTGGCAAATAGTTCTTTCATATTTAAGCATTTATTTCTATAAAGAAGCAAAATTATCTGCCAATAGAAGAAGAAAAGTTGAAATGTACACAAGCATCTAAAGAGGCTGAATAATATATTCGATTTATGATCATCTCATAATAAGAAATGATTAATAATTCGATGAATTTGATCTTATTCAATATATTTTCATTTGCCAAGATATGAATTTTTTGTGACGCAATAAAACATTTTGCTCAATAAATCATTTTTGCAAAAATAATAATCATCATCTCGGTTACGTTCTTGGTTACGCTTTAACCCTCTTTAACCTTTAAATACCGAACAGCAACACAGGAACACGAGTGTTAGATTAAAGCTAGCTTCAGACTGTCCAATTAATGACCAGTGGCCATTTAAGATGATTATCTCTTACAGTGTAACAAATAATCTCAAAAACAACTCCATAACACACTGTGATCTTCCATAACAGACTGTGATCTCCATGTCAGATTATACGAAGATCCTTAACACTTAGACTTAACACTTCATGAAGATCCTCCAAGAAAAGCTCTGCAATTAGAGAAAATTACTACGTGCTGCTTATATCATGAATTCAAAGTGAACTTGAGGTAATAAGGATATTTTTCTGTCCATTAGCATGTTTCATTTATGTTTCGCCATTCCCGCTACCGTATCTGTAGCTGTAGCTGTAGCTGTCAATCATGCTGTGCCGTCCTCCTATTGGTGTCTTACAGACGAGCGCTGTAGCTGCGCTCACACTCTGACATCACACTGCTAACACTTTTTCCCATGAGCACGTCACATTATGCGTTCTAAAACCGCCGCTCTCGATTCACATCAAAACAATACTTTTATTTTTTTAGTCTTCGAAAAATTGTACAGCGTAAAGCCAGTTTAATGTAAGGAACTTACGTTGGTTTGCCAGGCTGGCATAAAGTCCGCACTTTGTCTGACCCTCTCAAATATCTTCTGTAGTTGTGGATTAATGAAGCTGTTGTCTACAAATGACATGAAAAAAAAAAAAAAAACAGAACACTAAATATTATTAACAAAAAAAATTACATTGTGTTGTAGCAATGAGTGACAGTTTAACCTACTACCATCACTACTGCTAATGTTGATGCATCACAGCAGGCCGAATTGCTTACGATGTGATCAAGCTTCAAGAAAAATTCAAGATCAATACATAATCGATTTCATTACGTGGTTAAGAAAGAGTGTGTGAGTAACACGAAGAACACGGCTGCGTCTCAATCAGCTCGCTAGTGCAGTATTCAGGGCGCTGATCAGGGAGGCGGCCATTTTAAGTGCTGTCTCGATCACAAAATCCTTACAGAGCGCTGGAACTTTCGCTCCCTAAAAAAAATTCCCACAATGCTGCCTGGTTTTTGCGGTGCATCGACGCTCACTACGTTCCCTTACAGGAAATGACGTCATATTTTCTGAAGCCTCTCAGCTCGAAAAAAAAATAGCGGACGAACTTAAATGATTGAAGCTCAATGATGTAGCTGTCAGATGATTACTTACATTAGCGATTTTTAACTTTATTTGACGTTCTGTATACGGTGTGTTTGCGTCTAACGACTTTTAAGTGTTTAATGATTATAAAAGATCCACTAGCGAGACTACGATCCTGCTTCAAGCACCATGACAGAGACTAGTGTGATTAAGCTAACAAATTTATATGATATATAACGTCAGAAGGATATCGGTCCTGCCTGTTGGTGACATTTTACAGCGCGAGTACGTCGTCATGGCGCCGGAAATTGAGTCATCAGTGTCCCGGTGTGTAGTGAGCCAGGGTCCTAGTGCCTGAACTCGTGTACAAGAGCTACTGACTCATCACCGAGCGAGCTGACTGAGATGCACCGAGTGTTTCTGAACACCGTACCCTGAATGCTCAGCATCTGTCCAATCTTGAGCGCCGCGCCTCGCACTTTACACAGCGTGTTAACAATCCTCTCAGCGTTGGCCTCGGACAGGAGTGGAGAATCTAACACAGCTCCGGTATCTGACAGACAAATCCGATCCGAAATCTTACAACGCAGCACAACACAAATACAAAAGCACTATATCTGGAAGTGACATTAACACACAGCAAACAACATTCAAAAAAAAAAATGACAAAGAACATAATGTGTAGCAGATGTTAATGGTTTCAGACTTACCTGTTTTTTTGCCTCCAAAAGACTGCTTTGCTACTTCAGCAATGGCACCAAGACCGAGTCCAACGGCTAAACCTACAAGAGTCGAGGATGAGTACAGTCTCTATGTGCTGTCCAAGCAGCTGCTTCACAATCCAGGGGAGGAAAAGCAGCAGCCCAGGACAGACATATTTCACATCTGGGCTCCTAGCGTTTTAATTCATAACTGTCTGGCTATGAATAAAAACGTAGGTTTAATAACCAGGAAAAAAATCCTTACTGACTTCAGCACAAGAAGATTTATAACAGTTTTTACTGGGTGTATTAGTCAGTGTGCGCAGATGAGAAACTTTTGTGAATATGCAGGATGGAAAATAAAGTTTCCTACAAAGCTGTCCCTCTTACTAGCACGTCATCCATGCACTCACCTTGTGATTACTCATACAAAGAGTAAACAAAGACACCAGTGATAATTAACTAATAGGTTTAACGTGCAAAACGTTCTGAAACGTTCACCAAAGACTTGCTGACTTTCTGTCAAGGGCACAAACACGCTCATATGTGAAACGCATTTGTTTCCCTTATTCTGTATTAATATACCAAACTACCACTTAAGGTTTCCAGGCAAACAAAACTTGTGACTTATCTAGTGAGCTAGCTAATAAGCTGATGATTTGCGCACCATTTGAAAGCTTTTACATTCACGAAATTGTTAGCTTTGCAGAATTTTGTTTCGTCATGGTTTCAATTCAAAACCAGCGTCTCTTGAAGTTGAATTAGACTTACTCACCGCCAAAGTTTGCAAGTCGACTAATCCGTGTGACAGGAACCTTCCTTTCTCTGGCTCGATCATTTAGCTGAAAGGAAACCAGATCATTACGTGTAACGATTCCATCCTAACAACTCCACTACCAGACTGCATTATTACACTAACGTACATCTTACGCTGTGAAGAGGAACTTCTCTCTCTAGATCCAAAGAAAGTTATAGGCACAATATTAACAGTCTGAGAACGGCATCAAACAAAGCAGGCATAGTCTCGCTTTCTGATTTATTACAGACGTTGCATTTCCAATAACCTGTCTAGAAAAAGAGGAAGGAAAAATAAACTCTTAGATTTAACACTTCATAATGTCTTAATTGTAAGAGTATAGATTTGCTAGTTCTGCTCTCTGCCATTTATCCAGCAGCTATTCTTAGAACCGTATTATTATTATTATTATTATTATTATTATTATTATTAAAGACAAATAAAATGACTTCATTGAATTCCACAGTCAATTGTTTAATGTGCTCTTAATGTATGATTAATTTTGCTAGAGCACAAAATATCCATAAATAAACATCCAAAACTAATTATCATGAGTCGCAGGAAAAAAGTGACAAACAGACTGTAATTTATTTGTAAAATATGAACCAAATCAATTAATTTCACCTTTACAAAGATAGAAATATGTAAATATATATTAAATCTTTGCTCACCTTCTGGCGAACGGGCCGGGCCGTGCTCTGTTTAACCTCCCGGGCCTTTTTGATGTCCTCTGGACTCAGCCTGGCCACTACAGAGTCATGAACGAACCTGGCGTGATTACGAGGCGCTGTGACGTGTAAGAACCGAGCACTTTGCCCAGGCCATCCGGTTCCCGCTGCCGTTCCTTTGGCTGTTCCTGTAGGATCGTAAATGTCATCCTTGCTGGAGATATCCGACGCGAGCTCCGAGCCCATGGCCCATTTGGCTGCCTCGTGTTCCTCCATCTGGTCCCATCCTTCAATGTCCGGGAACTCCTCAGATTTGGGTGTCTGGCAGAAACACAAGCAAAATAAATGACAGGAGAGATGTAACTGTAACTGGAGGAATGATCTCAGCAGAAAATATATCACAGTATATCATAATTTATCTCAATAACAAGAGCATACTGTTAAACCACCATGTACCTTGTCTTGTGTCATCATGGCACCCGTCCAGGCCCCAACTGCATCCTGGGCAATTTTGAGTCCTGACCCCAGCGTCGAGTTGCAGGCTATCAACCGCAGCTGCTCTGCTTGCGTGGTGGCGAAGGCAGCACCGACCTTGCCAGCACCCCGCACTACCTGGAGCACCTCCGACAGCATTACTGTTAAGGGGAAAAAATGTTAAGGTCTATGAGAAAACTGTCAACTCTGTATTAATGTTCAGGAACTCGTCAATGACAATCTGGAAAGGACAACTTTAACCCCCGCTGTGAAGTTGTGTGATGCAAAATCCATCAGCTAACAGATTTTAGCTCACAAAGATTTTGAGCAGTAAACGAAACAAGCCTGGAAATTCCTCATATATCTGCAAAACCATCCAACACATAAAAAACAGTTTGTCTATTAATAAAGAAATGAACATTTACTGCAAAGACAAATAAGCTGCTGTGACCAAAGCACTCACAATGAGTAAGGCGATATGACAAGACTGAAATCACCTTTTCAATATATTTAAACTGTGAAGAATTATGGTCAAAAGTATGTCTGTCTATATGGTCAAAAGTATGTGCACCCCTGACTCATTCCAGCTGTTATAATGAGCTCCACTCTTCTGCGAAGGCTTTCCACTAGATGTTGGAGCGTGGCTGTGGGGATTTGTGTTCATTCAGCTACAAGAGCATTAGTGAGGTCAGGAGCTGATGTTGGGATGTCGAGGAGGTCTGGGGTGCAGTCGGTGTTCCAGTTCATCCCAAAGGTGTTCAGTGGGGTTGAGGTCAGGGCTCTGTGCAGGACACTCGAGTTCTTCCACTCCAACC
>CM040467.1:786515-815736 GCA_022758105.1 Pangasianodon gigas
TCCTGCACAGAGCCCTGACCTCAACCCCACTGAACACCTTTGGGATGAACTGGAACACCGACTGCACCCCAGACCTCCTCGACATCCCAACATCAGCGCCTGATCTCACTAATGCTCTTGTAGCTGAATGAACACAAATCCCCACAGCCACGCTCCAACATCTAGTGGAAAGCTTCCCAGAAGAGTGGAGCTCATTATATTTTGTCCACAAACTTTTGGCCATATAGTGCATTTTGGAATAACAACAATTTAATCATTAATTGATAATATGCAGCTATTTTCCTATGTATACAGTGGATATTAAAATTCTACACATCTTTAATTGAAGTTGCACATTTTTTTAATGTAAAGTGAGAAATCAAGAGAAATCATAAGTCAGACATTTTTCCATTTTTAATACAACCTTTAATGGTTTCCATTATAATGACAGTACAGTTACAGTATTTGAGTATATGGGTCTTTGTAACAGTACTTTCTTGAGTATAATTAAATCATAGTACTTTTACTAAGAATTTAAAAAAGAAAATATTCAGCTTCTCTACATTTAGTTTTGATCACCATTACAATGTTAAAAAAAAACAAAACAATGCGTTTAACCTCAGAAGACTGTAAGTCAATTAAAATACATGTGCAAATTTTAAATGATTCAATTTCAAGACCCGATCAAAATATTATTAAAATGCAAACTAATGCTGTACTTTCTGTAATTGTTTGTTGTTTACATGCAGAAATGAATATTTGTTCCATGTTCTGTACTGACGAGGAGCTGAAGGATCATCAGTGCTCAAGTGCTTTAAAGCTGTAAGTGTAAATTAACTCTATAAGTGAACTAGTTATTCCTGAGAAACTAAGTACGAACTAGCTGTTTAGTGAAAGCGCACCAGGTTGCGAACGCGCCAGGTGTGAAACCGCGCTCGGAAACGCTCTCCGTGTGACATCAGCGCGGGAGACGGCGGCTTCTCACGCCTCACAGGAGCGATGAAAATCCAGCACCGGGGAACAAATCAGCACCAGAATCACTGACCACATCACGAACACAACGCAAACATGTGGCATGTGTGTGAGGATGGACTTTGCCTTGAATCCCTCAGTGCAGTTTGGGGTGAAGAGGGTTTCTGATGCATGCACAGGGCTCTGAGAGGGCAGTGTGGAGCTTCCATATATGGGCATGCCCTCAGCTCTCGCTTCCTATTGGCTGATGGAGCTGTGCAGCTGCATGTCAACAAGATGGCCTTCCTCTCCTGCTTTACTGCATCTGCTTTACAATTACACCACTTTAATGCGTTAAAGCGCGATTAGGACATTCTGTAGCTGTCGAAAACACAGCGACAGAAGGAGAGAGAGAGAGAGAGTGAAAAGGAGAGAAAGAAGGAAAGAGAGAGAGAGGGAGGGAGATAGAGAGAGAGAGAGGAAGGACAGCTCTCTCCAGCTATAGGTCATAGGCTAATGCTAATGCTAATGTTGATATTGATGTAGCAGACCTGTGACACTCCGGCCTTGTTTTATTTTCTTCTTCTTTTTCTTCTTTTTTTAAGTAAATGTTTTTAGAGACATTTTTATTCGACGTTAGTGATTGTTTTTTTTTGTCATTGTGGTGTGACAGCTGTTCTGTCGGAGCCCAAATACATTGTTTAAAAGGTAAGAAGATTAAAAATACGTCGCAGTGAATATTTATATAACATGAGCTACAAGCGAGTGTGTGAAGCTAACAGGCTAAACCTGCTCCTCTCTAACGCAGGGAGAAAACTATTTCTAGAAAACTGAGAGATTTAGGAGGTTTGTCTACATTTTAAAACATCTAGGTATTTAACTAACTAGCAAAAATAATGTCGATTAGCTAGCTAGCTAACTAGCTTTGGGCCTAAAGGTTTGTTTGTAAAACAGATACACGATTATTAGCGCTATTTGTTCTTAAACACTCCAAATCAAACACTTACCATCATCATTATATAAAAAGAAAACTTGTGCAGCAGTATAAATTGAGAAATGTTTTAATTTCACACTAACGCTAACTTGGCTAGGACAAAATTAGCGAGCTAGCTAGCAGTCTGTACTTTCCTCTGATTGAAATTTGAGTTTATTTCCCGAACATTAAAATATCTTCGCTTCTTGTATTAAATAAACAGCTAGCAATGTCATCAGGTGATTTTAATTTTTAAAGATGTGAGTTTTAATGAGTTAATAGCTGCTAGGTGTTTATCAGTGAAGTGAAGTGTGCGAGGTTCAGCTGCAGTGTGTTGACATTAGTCTAATCTAATCTAATCTACATGTCAGATTAATCAGAAAAAGCTCTAAATGATCAAAGTTTTCAGCAGTTACCTAACTTTAGCTAGATACAGGCTGATTAGATGACTCCTGTAGTGAGAAAACTACAAAACATTAGGGTTCTTTGTCACATCTGCGTAAATTAATTGTGTCTAATGTGGAATATTTGGCCATTTCGAGTTACTCAGTGATGTCTGATGTTACAGAGGAGGAAAAACAATTCCTTGCTAAATTACTCTTCAAATCTTTTCTTCTGTTATTCCAATTTTTGTTATAAATGTTATAAATGTTATTTTAGTAATTATAGGTGTAATCTTAACTCTTCTGATTTGTTTGTCACTTGAACCGATGTCAGAAAGTCCACGAATATTTTCCGCATCAATGTTTTAATCCAGTGTAACTAGTTTTGGTTCTGAGAGCGGAAAGAAAAGAATTTGTCTAGTAAATAAACACACACCCATGATGATGCATGTGTGGCTAATGAGTAAAATGTTTACGTATACAGATGAATTTAATCTTATAAACTTAAAATAGAGAATTAAATAATTCTCTTAAATAGAGAATTACCTCTATTCAGATCGGATTAGATTTTTTTTTTACACGTCAGTGATGAAACCCTCGCGTCTGATCACCAGGAGGAGAGAGTTTATAGCGAGATGTATTTCCTACAGACGTGGATGTTTGCGTCACGTGGTCACATGATCACGCTCCGTTCACGTCGTGGCATCCAGGCGAAGTCGAAGAGGCGCTGGAGTAGAGGAAAAGACACGACTCTTATTTCAGTTTGAGACGAAAAAAATTCCAGCATAAAAATACAACAAAACAACAATCTCACATGTGAAGAAGCGTCTGATTTTCATTTCACGACTCGGGAAGTGTTGAATATCTGGGAGAAGGTCACTCATACGCTCGCTACGAGACTAAATACCGCAAGTAGCAGCTGTCAAACATCTTTTTTTCCCTAAACATGAGGTGACTTCTGCGTAGAAATACATATACAGATATCCTGTATGTAGTGTACTAAAGGTACAGGAGGGAATTAAAAACGCTAATTATCTCAGAGGAGGACGGAGAAAAGCGCAGACATGGCCGATCCAGACGGAAATAAAATCACCTGTAAAATAGGAAATGACCCCATGACTCTGTAAATATAATCCTGTCCCGATAGAGCTTATCGTACTAGACAAAATCATTGACGTGTCTAATCACGTGATTGAGCCAGCGCAAAAATACTAAAGCGACATTAATTTTACGTCATGTTAGTGCGTAATTAATAATACAGCCCTGTTCTGACGTGATTATTGTATGAGACATTTATGTTAAGATGCAACGTCTCATCATACATACATAAACATAAATAAACATATTTGTCTTTTTTTGTTTTTTTCCTTAGACTGAAACTTTTGATGGAGACTTCAGGCCATGAACAGCGAGAATGAGTGGTGAAGAGCAGAATAACTGCCCGGCTTAGTGGCAGATATGCTCTTGATGAAGGGCTCATGATGAACCGCGACACCTTTTCCCACATCCGACTGTGGTGCCCGCGTCCCTTCGGCACCTACTCGCAGAACAAGCCTTACAGCAATGGCACGATTGGCGGCGGGACAACAACATCTGCTCTGTGTAAAGCCGACACCGCCGGCTGTCCGTCCATAGATGATGGCGGAGTTGCCGAGGAGCATAATGAGGACGTGGGCACTGAGAACACTCCTCCTGCTTCATCATCATCAACATCCAACCTCCTGGCACCCACGCCACCTGCACCGCCTTCTCCTGCTTCACAAATGGAAGACGGCAGGGTGTTGCTCGATACGTGGTACGTCATCAAACCAGGCAACACCAAGGAGAAAATTGCCTTTTTTGTGGCTCACCAGTGTACAGGAGCAGGGATTCCGAGACCTAGTGCCATGAAGGTGAAGGGAAACTGGGCAACAGACTGTACCAAGGCTAAGCGCCGCCGCCGCTGCTCTTCGTACGACCCGTCTACGAGAGCGCAGAATGAGACCTCGGAGCCCCCGTCGGAGCCCAGCTGCCTGGAGGACAGCGTTGGAGTGAACGAGACTGATCTGCTGTCTGTAGCAGAGATGGTGGCTCTTGTCGAGCAGCGCACGGCCATGGCCTTGCAAGGCATGGCAGCTCAAGGACAAATCACCTCTAGCAACCAGCAGCATACGGTCCTCCACAATTCTGTTTCAGATTCTCCGCCTGTCGTATTCCTTTCAGAATCTTCTCCTGCCCCAACGTCAAAAAGTGACTTTGAACGGCGGCAGCAGCAGCAGCAAGAATCCAGACGTGTCGCTCAGGCAGTAGCGCGCTTCGAGTCTCAGCAGCAAAATCTTGAGAGTACAATACTGCGGCCTCAGATTCACGACTCCGGTAAAGACCGGGATTGTGCCGGTGAGACGGGAGCGAATGGCCAAAGCCACGGCCGAGGGGAAGTTAGGATCGCGTTTCGGGTGTCTAGTTTGGATCCGCGGTCCCAGTCTGAGCCTGAAGGTCGCCCCAGGTGCATGTTCATGAGCTGTGGGACTGGAGCAGGACAGGCAGCAACCAGGGCCAAAGAAAAGATCACATGCGACCTTTACCAGCTGGTTAGTCCTTCATCTCGAGACTCCAGTACCGTCCTGGCTGGCTCATCAAAATCCGATTCCACAGGAGAAGACATCACCGAGCGGCCTCCCTCCACGGCTACAGAACACGCCCCAGACCACTGCTCCGGAGAGAAAAAGGCCGTGGCTCGGGAGCGGGTGACTGGCTTCCACGTCGAAGTTGTAGTCACAGGAGCCGTGGACCAGTGTGTCTTCTACGGTAAGGACAGCACAGAGAACGTCCAAGAAGAGACTGTTTGCATAGCTATGCCTAGTGGGACGAACCGAGCCGACGTTTTAGAAGAACCTCCACCTGGCCAGCTTTTCTTTCTCCAAAGCCCGTCCGCCGAAGATGAAAGTGGTTCTGGGATCTCCGGCGGAATGTGCTCTTTGGATCGTGCGAATAACAGTGGCTCGGTAGGGAGCGCGGTAGAGAGGCCGGCCAGCCCGATTGCCAGCGTGGAAGACTGCGCCGATAAATCTCTCTGCCGCCTCTACCGTCACGTCTCCCATGACTTCCTGGAGATCCGTTTCCAGATCCAGCGGCTTCTGGAGCCACGGCAGTATATGCTCATGCTTCCCGACCACATCATGGTGAACATCTTCAGCTACTTACCCACCCGCTCTCTAGCAGCCCTGAAGTGCACCTGCCATGACTTCAAGGCTCTGATCGAGACCTATGGCGTGCGCGCCACAGACTCTCGCTGGAACCAGGACCCGCTGTATCGCGACGATCCCTGCAAGCAGTGCAAGCGGCAGTACGAGCGAGGGGACGTCTCGCTTTGCCGCTGGCATCCCAAACCTTACCACCACGACCTGCCTTACGGACGCTCGTACTGGATGTGCTGCCGGCGCACGGACAAGGACACACCCGGCTGTAGAGTTGGACTGCACGACAACAACTGGGTACAGCCATGTGACATGGTTCAGGCCCGCGCCAAAAGAGACGATGGGAGGTGAAGACAGGCGCAGGGCGATTCTGGGTTCCTTTCTTACTCTCACTTTGCCTAAACCTCATGACAGTGTAATATTTATGGTTGAGCCTGCTTCCCCACCTCAGCTTGTTAACCCTGCTATCATGTCAGTATCAGTTCTTAGCAGTGCAGCAGCATACTTAAATCTTACGGCCATAACATGCTGAGTGACGCTGACGCCTGAATCCCGGCGCTGATTAAATGAGGTTAACGTCTGCTGCATGGGACTAAATCTTCACACGTATTTGTAAATTGGTTAGAAAGTCTTTCTGGCTTGGCAGTGTTTTCCTGAAACCCAGCACTGAAGCCGATCCCAACCTTGCCAAACCCCGCAGGCTAGGCGTTGACGTGTCTTGCTGAAGTTATTAAATGTATTGAGGTCGGATGTCATGGTTTCTTTACAGACCCGGGGGCAAAAAAGAGCAAAAATGATGTCACTTTACAAATACCTGATGTCACTTTGTAATCTACAGTTCTACTGCTTATGGTTTTTTTTTTTTCTTGTTTGTTTCATTTCTTTTTTTGTGTGTGTGAATGAGTGAATTCTTTTCCTTCCTTCCTTCCTTCTTCTTTTTTTTTTTGAGTGGGTTTCAATGTTTGCAAAAATAAGAATATCGAAACAAATGTTTTTCTTGTTCAGACTTTTCCTCGTCCGTTCCCCGGCACCAGCCAGGTCGCTAATAACCTGTCTCTGCTTTCTGTTGGTGAAAGAAAAAAAAACCCATCAGGTTTCAGCCTTAAGCTCATTCCGTCTTCTCACTCCATCTACAATCTTTCAAACAGAATCAAATGTTGATGCTGATGATGCCCTTTGGTTTGGGAGACCGTTGTAGGTTTCGCAGTCAGCTGATGCTATAGGGAATTTTTGCCTCTAAAGTAAATAAAAGTTATTTAAAACTGGTGTCTCTATTAAATTTTTTTTTTTTTTTTAATAAGTGCAAATGTTTCACACTTCAGTGCCAGAGATACACTTGTCATAGTTTTTCTTTTATTAATTACAAGAAGGTAGAAGATGCTGTACGTCGGGATCTAATGCAGTGTGAAGTGACATTATTGTTGGGGATTTTTAATGTCATAATAAATAATATAATGACAGAACTTCAGTCTGTCTTTGGCCTTGATACTGAATTAATTCATTCTCACCAAAAATCGGATCAAAGCAAACGTCCAAAATCAAAGCCTTAGTGCCGTGTTCACATTTTATAGATTACTAGAATAGAATAAGGTACTGAATACATTTCTGAATACATTCAGCAACACGTAACTACATTGTATGATCTGTGACACTGTTTTTTTTTTTTTTTTTTGTGCTTATACAGATGGTTTTCACATAACAGATAAAGTTATGTAAGTTCCTCTCATGCATAGAAAGCCCAAAAATAGATAGCCACTGCCATCATGATCAGCGCATTAGCGTTGACGAAGTGCCTCCAGACCGGGTCTTCGCTTATATCGGGCAGCTCTTTTGATGCTTCTATGACTTCTTCTTCAGTAGGTTCAGGAGCCTGAGAGCCACTTAAGCCACAGAACCAGGCAATTAAATGAGCAAGTCCAGATTTACCCCCATTTTCTGCTACAGAGAGAAACAGAAGATTCAGAAGTTTGGTTATTAGTATTTTAACGATTTTGTTGACTACTAAACAGTAATTAATTGATTAATTTTCTCTAACAGCATGCGCCTCAGACAGTAGTTCTGGCTGCAGGGTTTATGATAATGTTATTGTCTCTACAGTAACTTATACAGAGACTTGTGTGATGGACGCTGCTTTTTGGCAGGACTCTCGGTAACATGACAAGACGTCCTGAATTTTTTGTTTTCTTATTAACTTATTAAAGAGAGACAAAAACGAGAAAGACATAGAAGGGTAAGGGAATGACTGTTTACACCAGTTATAAGTGTTAACAGGAACTAACTTGTTTAACACACATTCCACTACATTAAATGTAAGGATAAATTAAAAAAAAAAATGACACTCTTTAATTAAAAATTGGCAAATTGCTGTGGTATAAGCGGAATAAAACACTCAGGGACTTGCTGAAATGAAACAACGTTTTGTTGTGCTTTATGTTTTACATAATATAACTAGGTGTTTATTGGATGTCTTACTTTTGTCCTCATGACCCACAGCTTTATTTTTTTCCTCCTCTTCTCTGCGAGCGTTCCTTCCTCGTTCCTCTTCCTCCCAGTCCAGATCTATCCTCTCTTCCTTCGAGTATCGCAAGCTAAAGACAAGCCGATGAAGCTTGGTGGAGAGAATTGTGCGAGTAGAATGTAAGTATAGATGTGACTAGAGAAGAACATATGAATAATCGTAAGGAAACTGTCCAGTGCTGAGGATCTACTTACGTGTTTGTCGTCTATAGGTGGCGTGCAGTAGCTCACAAGGAGCACTAGAATGCCAGTGCAGAAGAAGAGCAGCACCGCAAAGTAAAGGTAATGAACCCCACAAATAAGCGGAGGGCATTTTGAAGGAACGAGACAGCTTCCTGATCCAAAGTAGAATTCGGGACCGATGCGGCACAAGCCCATGACCAGGCCACCCATCAGGCCCCAGAAAGCCCCCTGACAGAGAGGAAAAAAAAAACATATCAAGATTATAATATTATAATCTCCCTGTGTTCCAATATCATTTTACAATGCTCTTATACATTTAATCAGAATAAATAATCAGGTTTTGTGTAGTCGACTACTCCATTGATACAACTGACTAAATTTACTTGTTAACTAGTTAGCAAGCTAATATGACTACAGCTTTCAAAAGATATCGCTAATGAAATCACTTTTACTACATTGTTCTTCTGTCTGTCTTCCTTTCTGTCAGGACAGAGTGTGTTCTGTCCTTCCCCTCTCTCTAGCCGACTTATTGGTACGCAGGCTTTGTTAATAACTTTCCTAAATGTAAAACAGCATACAGATCATGCTAAAGATAATTTTTTTCTGTACAGCCTTAACCTAACAAGTATGTGAACTTTCTGCTCTGTCCCTTAGTGTTATGGATATCAGTATGATAGTATAGCTGGAGAAAATTCTCCATTTTAATTTTATACGTCATCACTTCTGGGAAAACGATCAAAACTTTTATGATGTTTTATAACGAGTCACAACTTTCACTATCGCCCAATTAAATGTTCTCTAGAGCCATAGATGTCCCGCCCCCGCAGGTAGGTCTTAGTGGGAGTGCGTCTTTTTGCATACTATTCACTTTCCTAACCATCGCTTGGTTGAGGAAAAAAAGTTGGAGTTTATTTATTTTGAAGAAGCTGGAATTGGTGATTATGTATAACAACTTGTCTCGGAGGTGTTTTACCATCTAGGGGCTCTTCAATGTGGGAACATGTTGCTTCTTTAGACTGATGGAGAACATGATTCTGTCTTTATAAACCGTCTGGGCTTCTGCATAAAGTGAAAGTGTCTCTTAAACCTTGTCAATGTTCTCCATATTTAGCTAGCTAGCTATGTTCAGATTAAGTGGTGTGGTATATCTCGAACGCTATTGGCTGTTGTGTGAGTCAAGAACCTGACGTCACTCTGGCTACCTGTTTCAGAAGGAAATACGTCAACTTATGGAATCATGTCATGACTAAGAACCTATTTTATGGGAACTTGAAGGAACAAGATATGATAGAAATGCAGTGAGTTCTCAGAGCAGATAAAGACAGGTGACAAATGAAAGAAAACCCAACATGAGCCGTTAGAACAGCTTCAGTGTGCCATGGTGCAGATTCTACAAGTGTCTGGATCTGTACTGGAGGCATTAACATTGTTCTCCCGAAAGATATTCCTTCAGCTGGTGCTTTGATGGTGGTGGTGGAGACCAGTGTCTAACACGTCTCCCATAGGTATTCAGTTGGGTTGAGATCATGTGACTGCAAACGCCATAGAATACGATTCGCATCATTTTCTTTCTCATTAAACCATTCTTCACTGAGCCCATGCGCTGTGTAGATGTGGGCGGGGCCATTCTGCGTGAGACCACTCCCATCAGGATAGAAGTGTTTCATCATGTCTTTATTTGAAGTGAACCTTCCATGCCACCTAGACCTGAATCAGGTCAATAAATAATGGCCCCCCACACGCACACAGCAAAACACGCCAGTTTTTCTTTTAATTTGTCACTGGTCTGTGAATATGAATCTGAAAAGGTATTTCCTTCATAGTCTCTGTTAAAGAGATAAATGACAATTACCGTCTCATTAACTCTCTTCACAAAAATAGCCAGAAAGAAGACTGCTGCTATAGGTGGGGCCAGGTAACTAGTTACTGATTGGATATAGTCGAATAACTGACCACTCTGGGCAGCCTGGACCACAGGGATCCAGCAAATGCTGATTGCAACGATGCAGAGCACCCAGACCCTGTTAGAGAAACAAAAACAACATCTGAAAACCAATTACTGCAGATATTGAACACATTAGTGCATTATGAGAGTTGAACCTCAACCCGAGATAAGGAGTGAAATGACAAGGAATGTCAGCAGGTGTGTTATAAACAGTACTAGACTGCAGCCCTGAAATATGGCAGCTACATACGCTACAAATTTCTATATACAGTACTGTGCAAAGAAATGCTGTAGAGCAAAGATGCCTTCAAAAATAATAAAACTAAATGTTTCTACATTAAAAAAAAAATACTATAAAGAGCAGTAAACAGTAACAACTGAAACGGTGTGACGATCCTTTGTTTTAAAAAAAAAATTATTAGTCTCAGTGTGTGCAGTTTTATAAGGAAATGAGCTGTAAGTGTTACTGAGCATCTTGCAGAAGCAGCCACAGTTCTTCTGGAGACTTTGACTGTCGACTCGCTTCTTATTTCTGCAGCGAAACCCAGCAGCCTTCATTATGTTTTTATCTGAAATGTGTCTCTTATGGAATCTGCTGCTTTCTTTACTGACATACAAACATTTTTCTGGAACATTTCATTTTGTGCTGGAAAACTAATGTTTGGAATCTAAAATGTTTTTGTACTGAATCAATAATGTAGAAGTCAGAAAATAAACATCTATAACAAAGTGTACTAAAAAAAAATAAGGTGCCTAAGACTTTTGCACAGTACTGTATATATTCAGCACGGCTTGTTTATCAGAATAAAATAAATACTAAAGAGGGATGGGGTAGTGTGTTCCAAACCTGCCAACTATCATGAGCTCTCGGTCTCGGGCCTGAGGCCTGATGCGTGTCCATATGTCCATGGTGAACAAGGTGCTGCTGCTGTTGAAGATGGAGGCTAAAGAGCTCATGAGGGCTGCAAGCATGACGGCCAGCATTAATCCCCTCAAACCTGAAGAGAGGAATAGCATCGGTAAAATACTGAAGTAAAAAGGACATGACAATAAACAGCACAGAAGGTTATGACACTGCAAGATCTCTTCTAGAGCAGCAACTGTCAACATTTTAATGCTTCCACCACTAGGCATTATATTTTCAAGTTGTCTGTGCGTCTGTCTGTGCATCCTGATCAGATTATGGAATTGATCCAAACAGGGTCAAGGTCACAGCAAGGTCAAATGTCTGAAATAGGTTTTCTTCCTCCCTATTTGTAGGGTATTTGAGGCATACAAATTAAGAAGGCGGAGTGGACTTGATGGTGGTCCATGCTGACATGATTTATAGTCTTACTTGTTTTTGAGTTATTAAGGTTTAAACCTATTCATTCAGTGGACCAGTCAATCAGGCTATCTGCCCTCTTCCACATACATGAGCTCACAGATGCTCATGATTGGCTAGTGTCGATGTGATTGACAGGGGAGAGAGAGAGAGTATGGCATTGATGTCCAGACGTTAGGGCTCATTAGGCTTATTATTTAAATGTGTACAGTAACATTCTGCCTGTTTATTAGAGCCATAACGTTTTTTATTCTTGAAATTTCCACCAAATACATTTAGTCCTACTTGTGTTTGAGTGTCGGATTAAACCAATTCAAGTGACCAATCAAAATGACCAATTTTCTTCCCCTTTAAGAACCCATTAATAAAGGTAATAACTGTGATAATGTGTGATTGTGATTTCCACCAAAACAATCACAGAGCCACTGGTCTACAGATTGTAATGCTCATGCCTTATTTTTGCATGTAGTGCTGCTGTAAATAAGGTAATTGTATTTTTTTTTTAAAAACATGAATATGATGCAACACGGGTGCAACTGCACCATCTGCAAGGCAGGACCACAGACAGAACAGTGATACCGTCGTCATGGCAATATTGAATGAGCAATAGAAATAAAAATCCATATCTCTCACCACTGGGCATGACAGTGACCACCAGTTTGGGGTAAGCGATGTTAGAGCAGCCAACTTCTGTCCCACACACTCTCTTACATTCGTTTGGCAACACACACCCGACCTCATCTAATAAAACACGATTACCTTTTCTGAGAAAAGCCATCTACTGCGTTACACTGCATTTAAAATTTTATGATAATCAAAAGTGGCCACATAATAAAGGGTTTAGTCGAATTGCTATATAATTTACCAGGGTAAAGAACTCTGCTGATCATGCCCGGGAACACCATGAGGAACATCGGCAGCAGTTTCAGGTAGCCGCACAAGATACATCCAGCCTTGACGTGAGTCAGACTGCGGGCGGCCAGACAGCGCTGAACAATGACCTACGCCACAAAATAGAGAAATATAGAAAACTATGAATATTGCTCCTCATTTATTAAACCGGATTCAAACGAATTTGTTTGTAAATTGTTCGCAGGAGCATTTGCACAAGAAATGTGTAATTCATGAAAATCCAGTGAGGAAAATCGTTTGTAGGCTTTAAATTCTATAATTGGTTTAATTTACTGCAACAGATTAAGTCAAGTTTAAGTATTTATTTATTGATTTCAATTGCACCTACAAATTTAATGAAATTCAGTATTTCGTATTAATGACTTGAAGGAAAACAAAAACAAATCTAAAACAAATCCATAAATTAAGACGAATAAAAATAGCGATTTCATTGGGACAAAAGAAATGAGGAAAGAGTTAAGGCCAATTCAATACTGTGACTATATGCCTTAAATGTGTCTATAATCATTTCTCTGCATGAGCTTTGCCTTTTTGAGAGTTTTATTAGCATCACTAAATATATTCAACCCCCTTAGATGTTTCCATCTTTTGTAATGATGCAAATTTTATGGAATTATGTGTCAAGAATCACACAAATTAGCCATAATATTGGCGTTAATATTGAAGTAAATTGAAAATTGTTATTGTATCAGTGTTCACGCCTATTGATATGAAACCTCTAAATTAGTTCTGGTGCCATCAGAAGTCACATAATTAGTTGAATGTGTGCAATTTAAAATGCCGTATGATCTAAAATATAAATATAACTGTTCCTGGACTGACCCAGAGAACATACTTAAACAAACAGCATCATGAAGGCCAAGCAGCTAAACAAGTCTGGGACAAACTTCTGGAGGAGTATTCATCAGGGTTTGGTTGTAAAAAAAATATAAATATATATATATCCCAAACTTTGGATCTCCCCCAAAGCATCCTCTGATCCAGTGGAAAGAATATGGCACAACTGCAGCTCTGCCTAGAGGAGGCTCTCCACCAAAAGTCAGTGACTGGGCAAGGAGGGCATTAGTCAGAGAAGCAAGTGAGAGGCCAACGGTAACTCTGATGTAGCTGGAGAAATCTACAGCTCAAACATGAGAAGCTGTACACAGCACAACCATAGCGCAGACACTCCACCAAGGAAGAGTGACGAGAGGAAAGAAATTATTTAAAAAAAGAAAGCCATATGACATCCTGTTTGAAGAGTTTAACATACGTGGAGAAAGGTTCTCTGATCTGATGAGACCAAAATATTTGGCCTTGGAAATAAAGTGGTACATTTGGTAGAAACCCAACACTGCTCATCACTCTGAGAACACCATCCCCACAGTGAAGCATGGTGGTGGAAGTATCATGTTGTGGTGGTTGCTTTAAATCAGCAGGAACTGGGAAACTGCTCAGGGTTGAGGGCAATATGGATGAAACCAAATACAGTGCAATCCAAGATGAAACCCCGTCCCAGTCTACAAGAGACTTTAGGCTGGAGTAGAGGTTCACCATCCAGCAGGATAACAACCCTCAGGATACTGCCAAAGCTAGACTAGAGTGGTTCCTCCAAGAACCTAAATATGTTAGAATGGCCCAGTCAAAGCACAGACCTCAGTCTAATTGAGAATCTGTGGTAGGAATTGCTGTTAAAATAAATAAATGAGACCTATTATTTGGAGAGGTTTAATACTGTTACATTTTACTGGTCCATATCTCACATTTTGTATTTATGTAAAATTTACAGAAGGTCCACTGAACTACAACTGCACCACAATTCTCCAGTTCTATTTGCTATACAATGTAATTCAAGAAAGCACTTTTTAAAGGTGGAAAAATGTTTCCAGTGATTAGATTGTGGTCCTGAGATCTTTGGGTTAAAGCAGAACAGGTTAAAATGTGCAAAATGTACTGCTTAATGTAACATGTAATGCTTATACTGGCCCAGTCAGGTGCAAATGTCTAATATATACTTTATTCATATCATTTTATTCATGAAATGGCTGTAATGTTGGCACGGCTCACCTGATCAGTGCACCAGTACCATCCTCCTACAATAGCAATGCCGAATAACACACCAGGCCATGGCAGGTCTCCACTCACAGGATCCCTCAGCAGGTGGAAGGCGTCCTCCCGTGGCGTGTAACAGTGTGCGGAGATATTAAGGCTCTGTAGGTCTGAGGAGAAGCTTATCGATGGTAAAGCTGAGCTGTATTTCTCTAGTAAATCATTGTATCCTCCAACCTCATAAAAAGCTGTTGAAAAGAGAACAGTGAAGAAACCAAAAGGATGAAGTATTGATGTTTAGCATCACTTTTTTGGTGGTGAGTTGGTCTGGCTTGATATTGGAGTTTGCATGTAATATATATTCCATGAACAGACCCTGAACTTACAGAATCCCATGAGGACAAAGGCTCCAGCAATGATCACAAAGGTCTGGACTGTGTCAGTATACATCAGAGCCGCCAAACCACCTACCGAGCAGATATGTTTTTAGAATTATAATCATAAATGCAAAGAATACACAAAAAATTTATAACCTAATTTACCACGCCTTTAGTGTAAATCGTCTAACATGTTCTGTTACATATATCTAAGAGCTACTACAGCCTTTAGGGAACGCTCAGGATGATGTGTAAGAGGCATCTTTGCTAGATAGCTAACTGTAGCTAGGAACATGAATACATTTACATAGGCTAGCTAACTAGCTAATGAACCTAGCAAACTCCAACAGCATTTGGCGTTAGACTTTAACAGGAAACACCTGTACACCTGCTCATTTATGCAGTTATCCAAACAGCCAATCATGTGGCAGCAGCACAATGCATAAAATCATGCACATACATGTCAAGAGCTTTATATATATATAAACACCACACACACATTTAACAATGGAGGTGGTGTTTACTTCAGCACAGCTCACTTACGTTATTATTCAAAATGCATTCCTAAGATATAGAACATTTTGGATTAGTTGTGTCCAATGTAGACATATAAAAAGTCATTTGTAGAGTAATTACTCAATTTTTTTTTTTTTTAACCAGAGGACTTATTGACTCTTACTCGAGTAATGTTCTTGATCAACATTTTATTGTTGCTCAAGTAAATTATTCCTCCAGTAGCTGTGCCTTTACTCAAGTCAGTGTGTTTTGTACTCTTTCCAACACTGAGTATTGGATTAAGAATTTTACCTGTACTGTAAGAAAAGAATGGAAAATACTTGATTCAAACTCCAACAAATATTTAAAAGTTTTTTGTTTTTAAAAATGATAATCTTGCACAATCCAGTGCAAATGTGGTTGTTTTTCCCCACATATGGAACTGCATTTTACTACTTCAGATCATTTTCTATGTGGTGTTTCCACTTGTGTTTTCACCGCCTGTGTAAGTGTGAATGATTGATGAGTTTCACCTGTTACAGTATAGAGCGCTGTTATGGAAAGCAGAGCAATGACTGCGATGTAGATATTCCATCCGAGGGCTTGCTGTATGAACACCGCTCCGGAGAACATGTCCACCTAAAGAAAGCCCAAAGTTAGATAAGTTCACATAATAAGCAGAATATAACAGGGCTAAAGGCTGGACTGGAGGAAGCGATATGTACCGTTATTCAGTGTCCTGAGTTTGTAGGTAACATTGTGGTTTTATTTTTCAACAATAGCAATTGTTGAAATTAACCTGAAATACATTAAATATGTTTATACTGAGATATTTGTGAGGTGTTTAGTGATGCTGGCGCTAATTTGTTGGTTGATGGTGTTATTCCCGTGAGATGTTTGCGGTAGTGTGTCGTACTGACATCACAGTTTGACATGGTTATTGTACTGTAACACAGTTACAACGGCGTTCAATAGGAGAAAATGCTTTAACAATCTCAAACATGATGAAGAACAAACAGGTTTCACTGTTACCTCTTAAAAACACAAAAGCAAGAGCTTATTTTCACTCACGATGTTTAATGTCCTATTAATTGAGAAATCCAATGTAGAAGTAGTGGAGACATTGGTGCAAACGTTGGACTCAGAGTTCCAGTGCAGCTATACGACACACTTACGCCGAGTTATAACAGAGACCCGGCTCGGCTAGTTAGCGATCTACAAGATGACGAACGCAATGCTGTTAGCTTGAAAGTCGAAACTTTGGAAGCTGATCAGTTTGAGCAGAGTGTACAGATGAGGAGGTGAGAGAGCTGGGCAGACTAAAGGACTAAAGCGCCGCTGCATCGCTCTCTTTAGGTGTATTCCCACTATCTCTCTATTCGGTAGTTGAATGGCATTGTGGGTAACGTAGGAAACCGTGAACATAGACCAACCAACATGTCGATGAAAGAAGTATAAACCAAAAAACTCAGAATTTAATAATTTAAATAAATCTATTGCATAATTGAAGATCATATACTGATTATAATTATTTTCTAGGAATGTGACTCATTCTGATTTGTACTTACAGAGATCTTAGTGAAGATGTAGAGGAAAAGTGAGATGACAGAGAGGTACAAACTGATTCTAGTCCCACCAAATCTTTTCTTCAGGTATTGTGGCATAGTGATCACCTTTTGAAAACAATATCCAAAATAATAATAATGTCTACAGTGTTCAGTGAGACAGATCGCAGACACTCTCTCACAAATAAATGAGTTAATTCAGTATAAAAGGAACTTACTCCAGCTGTCAAATACACTGGTACAAACAGCCATCCTAGCAGCAGCACAATGAACAAAGCCTGAAAGAAGAGCAAACTATCAGAGCAGGGCCGACATACGCAATGGATCATGTTGCGATTTGTTCTTATGGCAATTAACCAACAAGATTTTATGCGGTCATTAGGGGTGTAACAATATGCTCCAGTCACAATTCAGTTTGACTCACGATACTGGTTCATGATTCAATTCTATTCGATTCTCAGAATATTTTGAACAAATTTGGAATAAAGAAAAACTGTCTGAAAAGACTCCTTTTTTATTTCTGAATTATAAACAAAGCACTACAATGTGCATTTTTTTCTTTATATAAATGAAATACATTTTAAAAAATGTATGAACGGAGGTTTAATATTGTAAACAAAATATAATACAGGTTCACCGTATCTTAATAATAAATAAATACATTTATAAATTCTCCCAAAAATCTGACTGAATAAACGACGTCTCAAAGATTGATTGAAACATAACGAGCTCCGTAGCAGCGCCTGAGGCAGCACTTTAAACGGAAATAGAGCTCCAAAGTCGGCTAAAATGGCAGACTTCTGTGACCTTGACAAAAGAATGTGATCATTTTGCATCACAGTGAATCATGTCACGATGCATCCTTACACCCCTAGCAGTCATACTATATCAAGATAAATAGTGTGTAAAGTGTAAAGTGTGTAAATAAAGTATACAAAGGGGTTAGGGCATTGGTCAGGTCATTCCCAACTGAAGTGACCAAAAAAAATTACTTCGCATTATTGAAGGACACTTAAGATTCTTTGCAGAATGAAAAAATGGCTGTTCAATTTGGAATTCATGTCAGTCAAGTCATATTAATGCTGTATTCGAGGCGAGGTTAAAACTTGTAATTCCCAAACAGCCACCGAAAACATCCCTCAACTTGGAATTTCAACTTGTCAACTTGGAGTAGACTTCTCAAGTACCAGTTCCTTCCCTGTTTACAGAATGACGTCAAATCAAGTCACGCATCTCTATTTTAAATGAGTTTATACCAGTGTTGGCTTTAGATCAGTTCATATACAGACACAGTACTCGGTTAAATCTACAACACTGACCGTACTAATCGCTGTTTTAAGAGGGTAATTATCAACGTTAGTTATCACTCCTATAACTAATGTTAGCTGGCTAGCATGTTGCTAAGCTACTCACTATTGCCCACTGTTGTTGCTGTGCTACGATTTCAGTCCAAAATGTCACATGAATGTTTGAAGTTCACTACAGTAGAACAGAGCCAGTAGCCACTCAGACCTTTAACTGTAAAAGTGCAGTTAAAGTAGCTTTTTATGAGCGTTAAATGGTCTGACAGAGCAAACAAAAGACACGCTTTCGTGGAGGAGTCCACATTATGAACGGTACATTTAGTAATAGAAACCCATCTATAACTCCACTTCTCTGTTCTAGCGTGCAGTCTTCCCCACAACACAAGTTTATTACACACACATACATGCAGAGCTGAAAATTTACATGATTACACATGATTCTACATTTTAGTGTTTGTAAATTTTACCAAATCTAATGCAACTATCTACATTCAGACTCGTAAATGAAATTGGGAGTTTTTGCTGCTTGTGGTTCATTATTAACTTGTTCTTCAGAAATTGTTTCATGGTAGAGCACTGGCTTTGGCTTTGGCTTTGACCAAATAAACAACAAAACAAGCCAGTACATTTGTGGCTATTACTTTTGGGGAACCTGGAGACTTGTTTGCGAAGGTAAAGACTTGAGCGAGAGTGGGATAGAGTAATAACAACCTCAGAATAGACTACACTGAGTGTCTTGAGAGATTCGAGAAGAACAAACTTCAAACTGTTGCTAGAATTACAGACAGAAAAAAAACGTACGTAGAACTGGAGTAAATATTTGCTTCAACTTACGTTCCATTCAAAACCTCCTACAGCAATCCCACTGGCAGCACCTGTTCCTGCGAGGCCAACAAAATGGCCACTGCCTATGTTGCTTGCAAACAGAGAAGCTCCTACCTGTAATATTAAATTACAGCAGAATAATTAAGACTTAAAACATTTAATTTGAGACTTTATATATTGTAGAGAACCAAAGATCATAATCTAGTACAAGATTCTCAACACCACTGACGTGGCCCCACTGTTCCATTGTTTTTTTGTTTTTTTTTTGTTTTATTTCCAAACACATTAACCAATAGATGAACAAATTAGCAAGCAAAACATGTGCAAAACCTTCAGTCAAACACCTTATGGAAGCAGGTCCAAAATACTAGAGTTGAATAGAGTTGAAGAATCAGTCATTAAAAAAAAAGAAATCACTTACTGGCCACCACACCATGGTACGCCCCGCGAGGAAGTAGCCACCTACTGTGCCACGGTTAGTCCTAAACATTGACTGAGAACCAAGAGGAAATGTGCTGTTTAATGAGTTTAGATTATTAAAATGATTTAATATGAAAACTAAGTATTCAAAGCACAAACCCAAATTCCAACTCCAATGACAATCACAAAGTAGCCAAGAATTACGATGATGTCTGCTGGGTTGTTGATGGTGACACGATTTCCTGAATCCTCAACAGAATTATTCATTTTTCCCCCTAATTCTGTACAATTCTAACGTAATCTTATTTTCGAATCCCAGTTTAGCGTTGCTTCACCAAATACAGATGTCTCCAAAGCAGCAGTGGAGTCCGAGGCTGGGAACGTAAGACCTTTGTTCTGGGCTAAATAAGGATATTAGTGAAAATAATAATTAACATATTGCTATAAGGATGAGCTACAGTTTACTGAAGCATATAACTATTATGGAATAATCTAAAGTACAACTCACTTTAGCTCATAGTTAATTAGTAGAACATAAAGCAACATAACATAATAGTCATGCTTTAAGCATGAGGGCCTGCAGAGGAGCTCCAAAGTACGTTTATCCAGTTGTGAATAAATTCTAGTCTAATAGAACTCAATACTTTTATTGTAATGTTATGAAATAATCATAGTTTTGGTTGAATCAGTGGAGGTTTGCAAATTCTCTTTACACATAAAACTTTTCCACGCAGTAGTGAACTAGCTGAAACAAGTTACACGTACTTTCACTGACTCAAACTATACATACCTTACCTTAAATCATGTAAGATTTCCACTAAAATGAGACCAATTACAATCAGAGCACTTGATCTGTGAAGGAGTTATGGATCTTACACAATGGTCCTTGCTCTTAATAACTCTGTAGGGTGTTCGATTTAATCTTTATTTCCCCTAAATGTCTGAGATTTAACATCGCAATAAATCAGCGTATGTCACTAGCATAGAACGTTGAGCCACAATACATACATTATGACTAGATTTTATGATGCGAGAGTCTATATTATAGAATGATTAGCAACAGGGATCTAATGGCAGCCATTTTAAACACTGAATATAATTCTTTAATTTAGAAAATACTGGAGAAACCTGGACTTTTTGATTGATCATGTGGAATCATGACTCTTCAAAGATTTAATAGTCACTTGGATTTTGGTCCAAGTGAAAAACTATTTCGTAGCATTAAGGACACAAAAGGCGACAATGGTCCAGCCCCGCTTGCTGACACGAGTCTGTTAGAGAAACGGTAAAGAGGAAAGGTCAGGTGAGGCGCGCATGAGTGAACTGCAGTGATCACTCGAACACTAAGTTAATCATCTCAGCCATTCCAGCAGATTGAGCTTAGTCAGTTTTTGACATTGCAGTGACAAGCTCACACCATAAACCTTAAAAACTTACCATTGATTAAACTACAACTGTAGATTGCAAAAGAGGAGTTATTTTGATGGTTAGGCTCAAAATGGGGCTTTTTTTTTTTTTTGGTCAGCTTTCACACACATTCATCGATTCATCTCAACTTCATCCTGGTCAGGAGCGAATCCTGGGAGCACTGGGCCCTAGGCGGGAATACACACTGGAAGGGAAACCAATCCATCACAGGATAACACACACACACATTCACACACTCAGTCACCCAGTCCACCTACAGGTGTTTTTGGAAGATCGGAGAAAACTGAAGAACCCTGAGGAAGCTGGGAGAACATGCGAACCTCCACACAAACAGTAACCCGAGCTCAGGATCAAACTGGGCGGCATGGTGGCACCTCACATCTCCATGGACCCTGAATAAATATCCTTTACCTAAGAAAGTAGAGCTCAACAGTTTAGTTATTCTGTCAATCAAAGCTAAATCGATTTTTTTAAAATAAATTCTTTATGTAACTGCCCAAGTGCTATAAAATACAAGCCATTAAAACTTAGATTCACTGATTAGTGAGCATTAAAGACAGAATAATGCAATACAATATCAGTTTTCAGCATGACACTATCTGTTCACAAATTTTATTTTTTTCAGGATGCAGAGTTTGCAAAGATTTCCCAACTGTCAAATAAACCTGATCAGCTAATTATCGCGTTCTTCATGAGCTGGATCAGGTGTTCCAGCAGAGGAAAACACCAAACTCTGCAGGTCACTGGGTCCCTAGACCTGGAGTTCATGTAGAGGAATTGCTGAAGCTTTGCCACAACAAAACGACTGGATCTGGAAAATGTCTGGCTATTGCAGGCTAGACCACCGCTTAGCATCATTTAACCACTGAGAGGACACCGAGTCTTACAGATCTTCTAGAGTTACAGCAGTTGAAAGTGTTTTAGTGGTGGTGTGTGAATAAACATTCAGGTTCCAATCTATACTTAAGCAGATACTTGTTTAATGGAAGATGTTGTGCGAGAGAGAGTGGACAGGAAATGGCATGACTGCTGTGAAGGGACTTTTCTCTTCAGGGTAAAATATATACTCAAAAATGGGTTTTGTCTATTTGCATACTGTTGAATATTCATAAGCAATCAAACAAAGAACGTATCTCTTAACTGGACAACGTAATCTCGAAATATACATATTCATTAAACGAGTACAGGTGATTTCAGCATGGTGGAAGGTCTGATAATGCTGAGGTCAGTTCTGGTCCCTTCTGCTTCCGGCTTGTCCGCTATAACGGGAACGGCGCTACACTCGGCGTCTGCAGGAGTTCCCCAAAAAGAACGTCAACGATGTTCATCATATATGTAAGAACACTTGCAAAGCTCCTTTTAGTAAGCTGGAGAAAGGCGTCTGACTGGATGTTTTGGCATAAATAAACAACGATTAAAAACTACGACTTTATTGTGATACCGGAGACGCGAGATTCGTGCTATTTCAAAATGGAAATATGACATAGATCTAGTGCAAGTATCCCATTTCCACTTCTCTCCTTCTCCGACTGGTATTCCCAAACAATAAGTGGATAACATTTTAGCTAATGTCAATCCGATTCCTAAATAAAATTCTTTATGGATTCTTTAGACAAATTAAACCAAGTAGCATCAGGTTGCAAGGCTAATCGGTCTCTTTTTGTTCACAAACACCAAGGAGTCTGTTAGTTTAGCTGCAGTTACTGGATTCTATGCATTAATGAATAAATAAAGGCAGCAGGATAGACATTTATGTCTTAACTATGTTTACAAAAAATACAATCAAAGTAAATGATAGTGAACATTTTGGCTCTGGTTATGAATGAACGATGAATTCCACAACAACAACAACAACAACAACCTGCAGTAAAAATGATGATTTATTGTGATGCAAAGTAGCGTATAATCCATTCGAAAAAGCTCATTGTATGACAAACCAGGTACATTTTTTTTTTTGATGAAAATGGGTTGACCAAGAGTTTTCATTCTTTTGGCTTCGGTAAAACTTGCTCTGTTATGTTCATATACACAAGAAGAAAATACATAAAATCAGCTATTTGGTTCTTACTTTGATTTCATGGTTTATACAGTCTCCTCCAAAAGTATTGGAACAGCAAGGCCAATTCTATTGTTTTTTCTATACACTGAAGACAATTGATTTGAGATCAAATGATGAATATGAGACGATCGATCAGAATTTCAGCTTTCATTTCCTGTTATTTACATCTAGATGTTTTAAACAACTTAGAACATTTTTAAAACTTTTTTTTTGAACCCACCCATTTCTTAAGTGATCAAAAATACTGGAACATGTGACTGACAGGTGTTTCTTGTTGCCCTGTTAGAGTGACTGTTTAAACAATTAATAGCTCTGAATGTCTGCTCTTGGGTTTCAGCCCTGGGTTTCACAAACCATTCTGAAGCTGAGAAAAAAGGGAAAATCGATCAGAGCCACTGCACAGGCATTGGGAATAACCAATACAACAATTTGCAATGTCCTGAAAAAGAAAGAAACTACTGGTGTACTAACAACCAGACATGGAACAGATCAGCCAAGGAAAACAACAGCATTTGATGGTGAAGAAAAACCCAAAAACAACAATCAGTGACATCAACAACAACCTCCACAGGGCAGGGTGAAGGGATCAAAATCCACCGTTTGAAGAAGACTTTGAGAGCAGAAATATAGAGGCCATACCACAAGATGCAAACCTCTCATCAGCAGTAAGAATCAGAAGACCAGACTGGAATTCACAGAGAAATACAGAGATGATCCACAAAAGTTCTGGAACGAAGATTAACCTCTACTAAAGTGATGGAAAGACCAAAGTGTGGAGAAACAAAGGATCTGCTCATGATCCAAAACATATGAGCTCATGGGTCAAGCATGGTGTAGGTTGTGTCATGGCTTGGGCTTACATGGCTGCTTCTGGAACAGACTCACTAATCTTTATTGATGATGGAGCTCATGATGGCAGCAGAATGAATTCAGAAGTCTACAGAAACATTCTGTCTGCTAATTTACAGAGAAATGCATCCAAATTAATCAGGAGGAACTTCATCATGCAGCAAGACAACGACCCAAAACACACTGCAACACAACAAAGGACTTCATCAGGGGGAAAAGTGGAAGGTTTTAGACTGGCCAAGTCCATCAGCAGACCTTAACCCAACTGAGCAGCATTTCACCTCCTGAAGAGGAGACTGAAGGGAGAAACCCCCCGAAACAAACAACTGAACGAAGCTGTGCTACGAGCCTGGAAAAGCATCACAAAAGAAGAATGCAACAGTTCGGTGATGTCAGTGGGTAATCGGCTTGATGCAGTTATTGCAAGCAAGAGATATGGAACCAAATATTAAATGTTATTTACTTTAAGATTATCTGTTCCAGTACTTTTGCTCACCTAAAAATTGGGTGGTCTGATACCAAAGGTGCCATGTTCTGAGTTGTTTAAGACGTCTAGATGTAAATATGAGGAAATAAAAGCTGAAATTCTGATCTATCGACTCATATTCAACTTTTGATCTCAAACCCAAATGTCTTCAGTGTAGAGCAAAAACAAAAGAACTGGCCTTGCCGTTCCAATACTTTCGGAGGGGACTGTATTTTTATATGAGACATAACACGACGTTCGGTGCTGCTGATGCATTTAATAAAAGCACATGAAGAGAACATTTACTGGCAAGGTACAGGGAGGGGATTATGCTTCTGTCAACAGCATTTGATGGTTTCAGTAAATATTTAGGCTCCTGTACATATTACTGGCATTGTTCTTTAAACCAGAAGTGAAAATAATGTTAAACTGTCGTATGTTATTTGCTGTATAACTACTGTAATGTGTTTTAGATTTGGAGATGAAAGTGTCCGTGGTGGTGCTCCTGATATGTACTAAATTAAAGACCCAACATTAAGGCAAAAAGTCAGAACAGTGTAGTAAACGGACTACGATACAATAATAAGGCTCAGATAAACCCTTCAATTAGTGGCAGGTTATAATACTGTGCTGCAGGTGGTATGTAACTGCTTTCAATCATGTATTCATGTTTTCATGACCGTGAAATGTCCCTCTTTACACAATAGCATTAAAATACATTTAACTGAAATCATCTTCGCTGTATAGAAAACAAATGTCTATTAATTTTTTTTAGATGGTTATTGACCTCAATGTGCTCGCAACAAAATAAAGGTCAATTTTAAACATTGCAGTAAAATTAATATTTCAAAAATGAACCAAAAGTTCAATTAAATTCAATTTCATTAACAGATGATGTGCTTAAGCTTCTGTTTGCATTCAGTTTCATTTTAAAGGACCAGGTTTGGATTTAAGCCCTGTTCAGACAGCATTAGTTTCACACGGAGAGTCGGGATAATTTCACCTTTTCATAGACGCCTCTCTGATGTCAGTGCTTTACACTCTTCACCTCTGAAGAAAAATAAAAAATTAGCCTAAAATATTTACAAGCTTTGAATAAATTCAAAGGTGGTCATGTGTGAATAGACGTCTCTGGTTTTTACCAGCAGTTGTTGACTCTTAAAGAAGTTAATTTTTTGCGGTACACAATATTTACCTGTCTTTGCGTATTATATCATATTATTTCAATACAAACCAATTAAACTGGGAGGCCATTAAATCGCAAAAAATTAAAGCTTATATTATATTTGCAAATATCGTAATTACATCACTACGTGTAATAGAAACATCCACGCTCATTGGAGGTGAAAGAGTGCTTAAAATAAATAAATAAATAAAACCACAAATCTCCCTTGTCCTGTGTTCAGAGCACACATGGAAATATTTTCTGGGAAAACAGAAACTAATCTGAGAAACTAATACGGTCCGAACAGGGCGTTAGACCTAATTTACTGCTTGTTTTCACGGAGTCATTCTGGCTATTGTGTAGGTTTTGAGAGTGATTTCAGCTGGCTTGTTATTTTATGTTGCTATTATATACATTCCAGAGACATTTCAGTACTAGGCTTAATATGATTTATGGGACATTTTGCAGCATTCGATCTTAAATTTGCGTTCATTAACATATAGCAGTGAGATAAAGGAGCCTTGAAAACAACAGAAGCATTAGCTGCCAGTGTGATGTTTGTTTGTTGGGAAGACAAAACATAAAAGGGTATGATGATAAAATTTAATAAGATTGACTGAAAGGGACAACTCCCAAACATATTCCTTAAATAAAATCACACTTCCTGGTTTCCCCTTCGGGTTTGCCGGTCTCTTTCCACATCCTCCGTCTTTCGTTTCCGTCTCTTTTCCTTCCCCTGCTTCTCCAGGGCTGTTCTAATGCGTGCTAAGATGTGTTTTTTGGGGAACTTTAGAGTGGTGCACCCAAACTGGCTCACTCCGCCTGTATCTCCTGGTAGTTTCTCGCGTCTCTGGACCCAGCTCCGCCAGCCAGGCTTCCAGCAGTACACACTGTCGTAAAACCTCGAGCCGTTCTCACCACCCAACACATAAATCCTGCGCTTCCACCTTGCGACGCCTGCGGCAGCTATGCGCCGTGGCAGACCTGGAAAAACCACTGGACTGGGAGCGCGGTCGCTACCACCACCTCCCATTCTCTCTACTCCGGCCATGGCGTCCCGGTCAGTCCCCGCTGCCCTTCCTTCTCGGAAAAAAAGAACTCGTCCAGTGGCGTCAAGTGGTTCCAACTGGGTGTAATTGCCGTCCAGAAATTTAGCAGCGTCGCGCATGTACCCGCCCACAGCGCACACTCCTCCACGTACCGCTACTCCTCCAGCCAGGCAGGTGGCACCGGAATCAAGGCCAATGCGATTCCAGGTCCTTGTCCCAGTGTGGTAGATGAGCACACCAGCATGCACCATGGCCCTGTTCTGCTCAAACGTGGCGCCTCCGAGCAAGTACAGTCGACCTCGTAGCGTGGCGCAGGCAAAAGAGCGCAGTGGCAAAGGCAAACGTGGACCCGGTGCCCACGTTAACGTAGTGAGGTCGAACGTTTCGCAAGTATCGAGAAGAGCTGATCGGTTGCAGCCACCGAGGGCATAAAGAAAGTTTCCTGAGCCCAGGAGGCCGAACATGGCGCGTGGCTGCTCCATGGATGGCCGCGATATCCAGCGGTCCAGCACTACGTCGTACTCGTGCATCGACGATGAAACCTGGCCTGTTCTTAAAATGCCGCCCGCTACAAAAAGCCGGCCGCCGACAGCCGTGCAGCCTGGACACAGCAAAGAGCCAAGGGCTGAAAGTTTCTCCCACTTGCCTGTGCGTGGGTCAAAACAATCCACTGTGTAGTCACTCTCTCGTAAAGCCTCGTCCTCCCTGGGCTTAAGGTCCACGCAAACAATCTTCTTCTCCAGCATGCCCTCCCGGGGCCTCAGAGGACCTCCCATACCCTCAGTGCCCGCCCTCGGGCCCAGCTCTTTGCTGAGCCGCCTGCTCTCCTCAGGGGCCAGCAGGCCCGGGCGCAAGTGACGAAGCAGAGTGGGCATGTGGACATAGCGTTCAGCGGGCCGGTGCTCAGCCCAGCGCCGCGCCGCATCGTAGACCTCCGTCTCGGATTCCACTCCGAGCCGGTCCGACTCCAGGAGGCTTCCCAGGGTGCCTGGGTCCAACAGGAGAAAGTCTCGCTGGCGTGCCACTCGAGGGAAATGCTGAGCCACCAGCCTCAGAGAGGCTCTGAGCAAGAGCTGGTCATGATGTGAGCGTGCCAGAGAGTACATACCCAAACAATTTTCCACAGAAAGGTGCTCAAAGAGGAACCTAAAGAAACAGAAAGGTGTTTTTCTTCACTAATTGTGCAAACAGCATTTCACTATGGTACACAAACAAAGATATCTTATCAGTAAACCTAACCACACAGGTGTACTTTGTAACTTACTGACTGTAGTCCATCTGCTGACAGTTTATCAGCTTCTCTCTACTCTGCTTTCTGATCCATTTAATAATGTGAAGCGTGAAACTAAACCAAACTAAATAGCAAATGACCCATAAATATTAATTTTGCTTTGGAAAAACGGACAGAGCTTACATTCACGGTCACGTCTAAAAGAGGAAGAATACACTGGATGAAAAACATTTATCTGTTACCTTGAACAAAGATTCTGCAAGGGCATGACTTGAAGACGGTTAGCTGCCACGAACAAGTCCTCTGCCGTCTCAAGGCTGAGCCCCGCTTCCCCCGTGTAGACGAACTGGATAACCGTCTCCATGACCAAAGGCGTCACCTCCTCCAGGCGGATCTCTGTGAGCCGAGATTCTACCAAGGGGCTGGTGAACATGGCACGGAAGTACGGGCTGACAGCAGCCAAGAGAACTCTGCAACGAACGAATTGAAAACACTACACCAGAGGACTTTCTATACATGATAAACGATGCTGGGCTGCAACAACTAACTGACAGAATCGATAAATAAAAATAGTTGGGAGGAAATTTCATTATGGATTATTTGGACTGTGTTATGAAGCACGCTGTGGCGCACTACGTCACTTCATTTAGACCAAAAATGGAAAGTTTTTATGTTGGTCTCATGACACAACTCGTGTTTTCACATCATTAATATTTCGATTTGTAATTGTTCGTTAGTGGGAATGTGAGAAACAGTGAAAGTGCAGTGTGCTGGATGGAGCCATGTTTATAAACCGCCGTGTCTCGAGTTGATCCGTGCCTTCTTAATCCGGATTTCCAGCTGTATCACACATTTATGGTCATATTTATCAATCTTTCCTATTAGAGAACATTATCTCGAGATACTTTGTATGACATTTCGATGAAGTATGTGCATTACGCAGTGCTGGGAAGTGAGTAACAAAATCAATAAACTGTTTTCTCGCTGATAAACACTACACTGTTTAATTTTCTTAGCATTACACAATATATATTTTTAGTACATCGCGTGTGAAAAGTCATCAAGCCGCCATCCTGCTTTCGGATCACGCTGAAGTCGATCCCAAATAGAGTCGATTCACTGATTCCATGAAAACTGAAAGCTTTGGAGTCGATTCCACGCACTTTAAAAAAACAAAAAAACAAAACACGATTCGCCTTGCATGGAGTGTTTCAGTTAGTGAGGCGGCCAGCGGATATTTAATTGAACTTGACTTTGAATTTGTCAGAATTTCATCACGGCGTTGGTTTGGGTGTCTTTTTTTGGCTGACACTTATATACAAAATATTCTCATGCTGCGACAGATGATGTGATAAATGTCAGTAAAGTTATATTACAGTTTAATTAAGCCTAGTGAAGAGTTCTGTAGTCGTATTAGTTGATTGAAATCCTGCTAGAAATAAATATTTTTGGTACTTAATATATTTATTTTAAACAATCGACTAATCAGTGAATCGAGAAAATAATCAAGAGATTAACCGATTGTCGAAATAATCGTTCTTTGCAGCCGTAGTGAAGATTACCCGTAAGGTTTAAGATGAGAGAGTGTTTATATCAGAGTCTGTACAGTGTCATGAA
>CM040467.1:821608-841116 GCA_022758105.1 Pangasianodon gigas
TTTTTTTTTTTTTTTAAACTTAGACCTGAGGCAGAGCCCCACTGTTTATATCAACTATTCAACAAACGTTAATCTTCTTACATCATCATTCAGACCTCCGTTCAGTTTAAACTCCGTTTAAATATTAATTACCTCTTTTGAGTTACAAACAATTTTAAAACATGTTGCTATTTAGCAGATGTAAGCCTACATCCCCTTGATTTGCTCAGCTTTTAATTGTGGGGCAGGGAGCTACACCTAGTGGTCAAAAACGGGAACTGCAGCGAGTGCTAAACAAGGCCCATTGGGGCAGCAATCACGCTGCCCCACGCTCGAGAACAAGCCGCTGACAGAGCAGTTAATGGGGTTGCCAGATTGAGCTAGTTTAAAAATACACCACGGCCACCAAGCTCTTATTTTGTAGATTTAATTCTGATTATATGTTAATAGATTTCCACAAACAAAGGCACAGTGTAAGTGCAGACAGCGTGTCTATGATGTATAAAACCATTTCTACTGTAAGATATAATACTGCAAAGATTGAGGAAAAGAATTATGGATTGGATAATGTCTGTACACCAGAAATGCGTGTGCACCACGGTGACCTTGATTTCCCTGCAAAAGCTGAGAAATAGAAGAAAGAAATGCCTGAATTTTGAGCTAGTTTCAGGTTTTTTGCGCGGTTTTTGAGATGCAGGAAAATTGTGCTGGAAAATTTGCTTAAACTCGGCAACCCTGGTTAATGATACTGTTTAAGTCCTATTACTCTCATCAAACACACGGGAAACTCTCTCGCTGTATCGAACTCAGCTGAACAAAGGTAGCTCAGGACGAGCTGCTGACTGTATAATGGGTGACTGTGTCGCTGAATCTCAACTGCCAACTATGAGGAAAATCTAAAAATTAACTAGATGGCAGCCTATAGCACAAGTCAAGTGTGATAGCCTATCGACATCTGTTTGTCCTGTCCTACTGAAATATCAAGCCGAGGTTTGTATTTTAGGCTGAACAGCATAGCGGCTGTAAGTGACGTTTGATTTGTATGATTTAACTGTAAAAAGGAAAACAAAAATGTGTTGCATCCAGCAATAGCAGCAGCTTATCGTGCGATATCGATACACTGTGCAGCTGGATGAAAGTAACTCAGTGTATAATATACTCTCAGGTCACCTTTTGACAAAACACATTACTTCTCTAGTGTCCCAAATACATAGAAAAACTTGTGGGATTATTTAGAATGCCAAAATTCAGCATGTACAAACAGTCCACCTTTTGTTCCAGGACAAGACACACAAAAAGCGACTTCAGGATCCGACCAACATTTGGCCTAAGTACATTTGTCCAGATGTGCAACGTATTTGACATTGTTCAATAAAGTGCTGCTAATACAAAAAAAAAAAAAAAAAAAAAAAAGTGTTGCCTAGACAGCTTCAGCTGACATTCATTCTATTAAAGAGCACACACACACACACACACACACACACGACTGTCTTACCACCGTTGGATGCTGTAGCACATCTTCACTTCCCAAGCTTCTGTCGCATGGTTCGTATTTTAGCAACACAGCAATCTACACAGCAGTTTTCACTTTACATGCCTTATAGTGTTGGGAACTCAAACGTATTTATTCATTAATTAACTGACAGAAACAACAAAATAATACATGTCCATGCAGATTCAACTCAACAAAAAGATCCACATGTTTATAGACAAAAGCTTTTCAGATTTTCAGGTATTTTAGAAAAAACTAGCAAACTTGGCCACAGCTTTACATTTCAAACTCACCTGTAGTTGAGAGAACAGGTGTGTCGAGGTGGGATCCCCAGCAGAGCAAAAAAAAAAAAAAAAAATGCACCATGTTGTTTCTTAATTAAAATTAATTTTAATATATATATTTATATATATGTGCACGTGTGTATATACACATACACACACACACACACACACACACACACGCACGCACGCACACAGGCGCACACACACACACACACACACACACACACGTACATACATTAACTTAAATTCATGTAACATTTGACTTAAGTGGTATGTGTTTAGGAGTCTCTGTGTAGCACCTGTCCAGGTGAGAGTCGATGCCAGTCTGAAACTCCTTACAGCCGGGAGTAAGATGATCATGAAAAAAATAAAATTGCAAAATTGCAGAGATGCTCTTCTTTGGTAGAGTCTCTCGCTCGCTCGCTCGGTCTCTCCTCTAGGTGAACGGGCATTAAGCAGGTAAGCTCCGCCATCTTTCTGATCGACAGCAAGTTGAAGTTTTGTGCATGTGTGAGATTAAGATATAAATACTGATATGCACATGAGCTAAATTTCTGCCCCTTTCTGAGAAAATAGATATGTACAGGACTGCAGCATTAAAATGCACAGGACACTTTGAAATAACTTAGCTCAAACGGACAATTATTTCCAGGCTGGAAATTTCACAGATTCAGCAAAGGAAAGAAGGAAACAAGCCCCTTCCCATAGGCACCCCAATACCTTGTTTTGTGTTTTCTGGTTCTTACAGATGGATCGCCATGTTACACCTGGGTTAGGTGTAATGTTGCAATTTGTACTAATGTGATAAAAAAAAGTCTTAAGAAACATGTCTTTAAAGCTACTTGGAACAACAAAACAGTGCAAGAGGTGCAAGCGAGAGCGTCACGCCGCCGGTGTTGTTCAGAGTAGGGTGCTATAAGAAAGGGTTTGTGGAGGAACCTCCTGCAGGGTACTGGCCCACTGGTGCTCCTGCCTGAAGACACACACACACACAACCAAAATCCATAACCTAGGATAACTCAGGCATACAACACCAACAACACCACCAACACCACCACCACGACAAATTTTATACAAAGAAGCAAATTTTGTAGAAATCTTATGTTGTAGATTAAAATCCAGGAACTGCAGGATGCTACTCACGCTCATAAGCAATGATTAAAAAAAAAAAATCATCAGTACACACCAGAAATGGGTTATTGGTGACTCCAGGTGCTGCCATGTTCTGTCCAAATTGAGCTACAGCAGCTTTGCCTTGACCAAATGCAGCGAAACCTCCACCTACACACACACACACACACACACACACGAAGTTTCAATACTACTACTACTACTAAGTTAGCAGAACTTATTTTGATCAGATTTCCCCCTCACTACCATTAGGTTGCTGAGCGTAGGCCTGCGGCTGAGGGAAGCCCTGCCCAGGGAAAGCTTGCTGGAAGTTTCCGCTGAAGCTTGTGGGAAGGTTGTAGGCAGCCGTGTTACTAAAGCCAGCTGGCATGCTCATAGAGCCGGGACCAAACGAGGCTGTGACAACAGAGAACAACACATCACACATACAGGTACAGAATGGCAAAATATTAATCTTTTAATGATCTTAACAACAAATCATTGGTGAGGAAATGAGCAGGAATGAAACAGATAGATAAAGGAGCTCAGTATGGGAGCTTTTCCCTTTGATTTCTTTAAATGTTTAAGTCTTGTGGCTCTTGATGAGCTGCATCAGGTGCGGCAGATAACCAAATAATCACTAATCTTTTAAGAAAAAAAAATCCCAGAAGATAGTTTTGGAAAAGTTTGTACACCCAGACATGTGTTAGTTTGAATTTTACATCAAACATTTTAATCATTATCATGATTTTGCGTACAAGAAGACTATAGAAGTGAATTTCCCTGTTTCTAGCTTTTCCCCAAACAGCAAAAGGAAACCAGCGAATGGAGGCACAGGAGCTCTCAGGAGTGCATCTGTTTCATACCTGCTCATTTCCTCACCAATCATTTGTTCTTAAGACCATTAAAAGCTTCATATTTTAACATTTTGCCTATTTATTCAGGTTAATTCAACAAACAAAAACCTCAACATTTATCTCTTTAAGGCAAATAATTAAAGTCACTATTTTTATTTGTATTGTAAGAAACTACGAGAAAATTAGCCAGTGCTCCTGAACACACTGTATTAATGAACATTCTAGCATTAATGCACATGTAATAGAAATATATATATTTTTAAATTCACAAAATAATCCCTGACAACACTCAGTCAGGCTGAATCCCAAATAACTTCCTACTCATTACACACACACACACACACACAACCTTTGGTATAATCACAGCATTCTATAACCTACGTGTGTCGGGGAAAAAAATATTAAAAAGCACTCACCTTTTACAGTCTAATAATTAATAAATGTATTACCTTGGCAGTCCAGTCGTATTTTTGTGCGCACACACACACACACACACACACACACACACACACACACACACAGTGTACAGCACAAGACACTCCAGTGCTGTGTGCAATATAAACCAGCGATGTTAATTCCAGCTTTAAAGCCGTACTATTATCACAGCCCTGCGTGATGCATTTATTGTGATAAAAATAATTGCGTGTGCAGCTCTAAAGCATACACACACACACACACACACACACACACACACACACAGAGAACATGCCACTTCTGGTAGACACTGCATCAAACATCCAGTAGCACTGCATTAACACACCACGGGCTGGTTTTCCAGACAGGTTAATCCTCGTTCCACACACGTGTACAGGGATTAATATGGGAAAGGCTTGTGTTGAATCTATAGTTAGGGATAATTTGTGGAAAACCAGCCCTAATGGGTGTCCGATTACAGCTAAGTGGATATCGTGCAGCACGAAGGAGTTTGTTTTTGCTAGACTAGATCAGATTGCATTTTTTTATTTATTTGTTGATGATTTAAACGTTCAAAAACAAGGGGGAAAAAATTTAAATCAAACGTTTTCTGTGGGCTGCGTTGGGAAAATCCCCACTAAAAACGTACATGCGAGGTGGTCTGGGAAAACCCAACGGATCTAACTGTGGCTCTTTTCTGGAACAATGACGAAAAAAATGTAGTTTTTTCAGCCTTTAATATACTTAATTTTTATCATTTCTACATTTATACTAAGCAAAATGACGTGGAAATGTTTTTATTTAGGCTGCTTTCTAAAGTTTCTCTTTACAAAGATCATGTTGTGCGAGTAGCTAATGTGGTAAATGTAATCAGTTTGCATAAAGACGCCTAAAATCTCACTGGTTTGTGATTTTTTTCACAATTTGATCACGTTTATAGAGTTATATGATTTTTTGTAATCAGTTCCCAGCTATCTCCAGCACTCCTGAGCGCTTACACACGTTGTACAGACGTCAGCAGGGAAAGATTTAAAGAAAGATTTAAAGAAGTTTAACCAACAGAACAGAAGTGACTGAATTAATCATCGGTTCCGTCTCTACTGACGTTAGCGTGAACAGTCGAGTGAAGTGGTGATGATAAAGCGAAAACTCATTTCTCATTGCAAATTCAGAATTCTTCACAATTTGACCGTAATGGTGTTTTTCCTTAAGTTGATTAAGTTATAAATGCGGAAGTCGTTGGAGCATCTTTCAGAATTTAAAAACCTAGAACGTTACTTGTGATTGATATTCATGCCAAAGGGAAACAGACGTATAGTAGCGAAGGGAAAAAAAAGGTTTTCCCAGGCTTCCACACATATTTTATGTATTAACATATAATATAACAGCAGCTGTGGTTTTGTTTTTTTTTTTATTTAAACTCTCTGGATTCATGGACGTTGCATGATTTAGAAAATTCTGCAGTTCCTCTGGAGTTGCTTATACGCTAAGGATTGTGGTGTGTATTACTGAAGTAAGAGCACACAGCAGTGGGATTCTTCACTATACAGAAGCATGAGAGAGACAAATGTAGAGCCAAAAAAAAAAAAAGAAAAAATCAGGCCAAAAATCAAAGATCAGGAGCACAGCACTCAGGATGCAAACTGGGGAAAGATGAAGACCATACCAAAATAAGCTGCAGGGTAGCCTTGGGCCTGAAAAACTCCTGAGAGGTCTGTACCACACGGCAAAAACACAATCAGACAGATAGATCTGACTCTGGATTGCACACCAGCACACAAGCTGAATCATACGAGCGCATGTGAATAAGCTGGGATTCGAGTTGCAGCTGTCAGAGCTGCTGTTATAGGAAATTAATCAACACCTTCTGAGCTATCTGACTGGTTCACTGTGGTGTAAAGAGACAGGATGAACAGAAAAAATAAACGTTCAGGAAAAGCTTTACTGACTCTATAGCCTTAAAGCAGCTGCGTGATTGGAAATTGGTTCAAATTCAAACTGTGTCAGTGTACGAGTAAAAATCATATCAGATCAGAGAACCCGAGGTTAAAATCTCCCTGCATATGCATACTCAGGTGTAAAACGGGCTTCATTTGCAAAATCAGCGTACCTGATGTATAATGTGGCTGTCCTGAACATTATTGGAAATGTATTATTCCTTATTTGTCTTATTTCAGATCAGAGCACCGACTCCAGCTTGAGACTGTACATGTGTAAAATCCTCCCTGCTCTGGAGAGTAAGTGCGATATGGAATACTTTAATACTAATATTAAATATCCTTAATGGCCAACAGTAAATATACTGCGTTTAGTAATAAAACTCTTCGAATATGTGTGACCCGGTCCAGATCCCTGCAATGCCTTCTGGTGGCCTGAATAACTGATAACACCCAGAGCTACTGCTGTCCTACTCAAGCTACCCCTCACATGGACGCATGCTCTGGCTGTGATTATGCTCTCAGACAAAAAAAAAATTATGAACTGAGAAAGATGAAACATTTTGTCTTTCCTTGAGTAAGACAGTAAATCCCATCCCGGACCCCTTACCTGCTGCTGGTCTCCCGTTGGCCTGAAATGGATTCGAGGGAGGAGCAGCTTGTGGTAAGCCAGTAGAGACAAAGGGATTCGTTGATGGACCTGATGGACAGAAAAAAAATAAATAAATCAACAAACAAACTTAAAAGCCTTCTTCTGCACGTGTGCAAAACCTTCGAACAAAGTGACGCTGTATTTGGAAATATCATACACCCATCTTTCCTATTCTTCTATTATAATATCTAGATTATTGTATCTATATCTACATAAATAGATCACATGTACACAATATGGCACTTCATCCAAGTTGCCTTTCATTCGTTAGCTTGCCTAGCCTTATTAGCCATCACACACATCACTGTCTGTTAGTTATTTCCTTCATTTAGCCGTCTTCCCCCATGGATCAGCTGAATTTGATGATAGAGAACTCTTTATAGTCTAATAACCAGTCATCCTGAGCGTTTCTCATCAGAGGAACACAGTCGTGTCGGAGGATTCTCCCAGGCTGATAATGACCTAGTAGCTGAACCGTCAGGTTGACCTCATGGTTCAAAACAAAGGGCTGTGCTCAACAAACGTCCTTGTCCTTTCTATATGCTGAGGTTATCGAATGGAATTGCTGCTGGTTCATGGATCTGGATCTACTTGATGGCTATTTTCATGTCTTCATTGGCCAAGAACACTGATGTTTAAGGTTTGCTTTCTCTTGAGCACCACGGGTGTTTTCTAGCTGCATGCAAGTGGCTTTGACTCCCCTGATGTCTGACCAGCTTCTACATACGCTGACCAAAGAGCAGGCCATTCTTCTCACATAGTGTGGCACTCCGGGTAAATTAGAAGAGCGGTCCATAACACCAAAACATGCCACACAATCAGCATGAAGCTAGATTCACGGAGACACGCTGTTATCCCACTGTGAGGCAGACAGGATTGCTGTGCCTGAAAGTTTGGCCCCTTGGAATGAATCAACCATGGAATGACCAAGCAGCCAGGAAAACACTTCTGAGCCTTTAGTATGCCCTTAGGTGGAGGCTGTTCCATGAATGGTGTACACTTCATCGACTTGATCCGGTGCTTTGCGTGATTCCAAAAATACTAACTGTGGATGGCATCTCTCTGGAGATCTCTCAGAATCTTTATACAACCTTTCTGGAAAAAAAAATAAGATGCTTCCACCTGCTACGATTCCCCACAAGCCTGGTGTGGGATCTCCTCCCAGGCCGAACCGATGAAAGATGACAAACTGAAATGAAGATCTTTGAAAACTGACTTTTTTCTTTGTAATCAGGCGATAAGAACGCCTTGCGTGTGTCAGAGGCTAGACGACTCTGGCGGAACAAGATCAATCAACTGACCGCACACTGCTCCATGTAAATAAACCTGTTCCTTGTTGTGCCTGTTACACATCCTGTGGTACACACTGTACCATGCAGACCATCTGTTCATCTGCCACTGAAGAAAGACAAAAAGGGCGCCTTTGTCTACTCAAAAACTGACGTACGGGATGGTCAACGTCACCAGGGCCTTGCGGTGCGCTGGAAGCCCCGCCCCTCTATTATATACCACTGTACGAGAACTATCTCCTCCTCAGGGGCATTACTCAAGAGTCATAGTGCACGTTCTCCAGGTTCTACAAGGTTAACCCTAGTTCATCCCAGGAGCTTGAGACGGACACCTTTCCAGTTAGTGTGGATCAATACATTGTGAAATACGTTATCCCGGTGATTCACACCACTCCTGTCGATTAGAAGGGGAATGCTAGTTAAGAATAACATAGTTATTCTATCCAACCTTCTTGTCATTGGGGAACCAGCACCAACCTGGCAAGAACATTCCAGGGAAAGATGGCTCTATGACAACAGTATTTATTGCAAATACTGCATCCTATGCCAATTTATTTCCTGTATTGTTCTTTTAATGTCAGTATCAATTGCTATTTTCATTTCAAGCTCAAGGTAGGTAAAACAGAGCATCCCGGAAATTCTTACAGTATTACAAAGATAAAATTTTACAGCATTCCAACAGCGTCAACAACAGCAGCTGTATAAAGTCCTTCACTCTAATATTTGCTAAGAATTCTAGGATTTTTCCTGGTGAGACATTTTGGACAGTCCAGGAATATATGCTTAACGATCGTGCTTGTTTTACAGGAGTCACATGGTGGTGGTTCTTCCTCGTTCACTAGGAACGCAAGTGAGAGTCTCGAGTGTCCAATACGGCATCTTCGGGCTGTATTCGGTCTGGTCGTGTCTGGATTGCATCGCATATCAATTCGTGAACTGAAATGAAAGGTCTCGGCATGTACGAGCACACACAGTAAGATAACCACGTGCTTCTCATCTGCCCCGGTACATAATACATCATTTGCATTATAGGTATACAGACCCGTGAATAGTATTCATGTCACATCACCAAATTTCTATGGTAGCATACAAAGCATTTTAGAGCAATTAACATCCTCACTAAGTACATGCTCTTGGTAGTGTTTACCTCCGAAGCCCTGGGGCAGCACCGCCTGCTGGGGCTGTGGTGCAGATACTCCAGGAGGGGCTCCGAAGATAGACCTAAAGGGGGAGAGAGGGAAATATGAGATGAGTAACATGCCAACAATGTGTAGGTGTGTAGTGTATTTGGGTATCCTGAGCGTTTAAGATGCAGGAATGAGCAAAAATATATCAACCTGTAGAATCAATCACAAATAGGAAAATAATAGGGCTTTCAATACACTGAATGTTTCAGTATCTGTTCGGTATTTTGTATTGGTCTCATTATATGGTAAAGTTTTGCCCTTTTTTTTTTTAAAAATAGTAGCCTAAACTACTATACATTTCATCAGCGAAGGCCTTTAGATAGATCAGTTAATATACTGTTAATATACCTGTACACTCTTGCAATAAGCCAATCAGCAGAGCACTGCACCGCATAAAATCACACAGCTACAGGTCAAGAGTTTCAGTTAATGTTCACATCAAACATCAGAACGAGGAAAAATGTGATCTCAGTGAGTGACTTTGACCATGACATGGTTGCTGGAGCCAGACGAGCTGGTTCAGAAACTGCTGATCTCCTGGGATTTACGCACAGCAGTCTCTAGAGTTTACGCCTTTTTGAAGAGAGAGGGCAGAGGAGAATGGCCAGGCTAGTTCGAGCTGACAGGAAGCCTACTGTAACTCAGATATGCACTCTTTACAACCGTGGTGAGCAGAACAGCATCTCAGAACACACAATATGTGAAAACCTTGAGGTGGATGGGCTAAAGATATATATGCTCAGAGCAAACTTCGCAATAAGAGGGTGGTACAGGATATAGTAGGATGTATGACAAGCACGACAAATCGACTCAAACGTTTAATTATAGTTTCCAGGTACTGCCTGGTAGGCTACATGACTTACATTGTATGCTAGGCCTATCAGTCCAAGAAAAACACACAAAACAACAGGAAGAGTCAGCGAACTACACGGCTAATTTTGACACAAATAGAACATCTGGACATTGGTGGGTATGAAAGCCTATATGAGCCACTGGCCATTATATTACAGAAGACTGGGAGCTGCAGAACTACATGCTTGAAACAAAAGAGATACTGGAGAAAAGATTTGTAAAGTTCAGAGAAATGCTGCACAAACAACACAAAAAAGTGAGGCAATATTCAATGAGTACGCTGTTCTGGATATATACTCCAGCTGTGCAGAAAAAACAAGACCTGATATGTCAGAGAGCTGGAGAGCTAGAAATCAGAAATCTAGCTGGGCGAAACAGCAGCAGCGCTTATGAAAAAACAGGAAAATTTACGGCGCATAAGCTCATCCAAGACGTCCTCACTTCAGCGAATTCTCTCTACTTTATTCTGTGTACTGAAAAGTCTGATAGAACAGTGATGCTTTGAAGTATTGTTGAAACTCTTGGTCATGAAAAAAAATGGAGATAGAAACCTTATACACTTGGCGCAGGACACTAAGATTTGTTTATTAAAAGACACCACTCAAACTGCTGCTTTAAATACCCTGCGTTTCTTGATGACTAAAAAAGGATCTTGTTTACAGCGAAGTTTTTACTTGGCCATACACATGCACCAGTTACATTAGCACTTTTATTACGAGTGTGTTTTAGGTAAACAGTTTTCTTTTTTCTTCCTGCATTACAGGGAAATGTGCCAATATGGGGTGTGATTTAGCATGTGTTATTTACCCCTGGGTACTGGTGGCAGTGCCAAAGCTGCTGCTACTGGGAACTGGGGCGCTGAAGGCGGTGTCTAGTGCAGCCAGCGCAGCGTAGCGATCGCCGCCCAACATGGCCGCCTGAGGAGGGGGCGGACCCACACCTGCAGAGGGAGGAGCTGAGCTCGAACCTACAAGAGAACCAAAAAAAAAAAAAAAAAAAATCAAAGATCAATACAGTCCACGTGAAAAACAAATCAACAATCATGATCATGTTAAAATCATCGTAAAACATCATGAGCCACAAAAATAAGGCCCTCAGTTAACTCCTAATATTAATGTTGAATACGGCACCAAAAATCCAGCTTCACAGTGAGTGGTATTTGATTTGTGTGGTGTGGTGTGAGTGTTTGACGAGTACCTTGTTCAGATTTGGCAGAGCTGAAGATGTTGTCCAGGTCAGCAAGCGCAGCATACCTGTCAGCAGGTACAGCGCCTCCGTCTGTCTTAGCCCCGCCCCCAGAGCAGTTGGCCTGGGCGGAGCCGTACGTGGCAAAGTCGGCACTGCAAGACTTCGGGAAGTTGTCAAAGTTGGCAAAATTGGCATTGGCTAGTCCTGCTGAGCCACCTGTAGGAGAGAAGGATACGGTGAAACTATTCCCTAAGGAACCGGGAACAGCGTCGTTTGAAGGAGAACGCACTTCGAACTATTCATTTCTCAGGACAGAGATCCTGACCACGTTCATTCAGGGTTCCTCAGGAGAAGAATTTACAGAATGACAAAGCCAACAAAAACAGCACACACACAAACGTTTAGCGCTTTTCCACTGGACAGTGCTGCAAGGCACGATAACAAATCTGAACCCTGGACAAACTGTATCCTGATTGAGTACCTGTGAAAGTAGGAGGAGATGTTTGCAGGTAATACGACTCCAAACTGAGGAAACATTTTTAAACCAAAAAAACCCACAAAACTAATTCTACATCAAAATGCACACAGGCATGTTGGCATGTGACTTGGCGTGTATGGTGCATTAAAACTGTTCTACAATGCCAGTATGTTTTACCTCATGTAGTAAACAAAGACAGGAGATAGAAAGCCATCTATGAGTTGGCCTAACCTGAAGATGGAGGATTTCACATGGATCTCTGGTAAAAAAATAAAATGTAAAACTGAGCTATATTTTAGAAACTGAAGGACTAAAATGAAGATCTCTGTGCTCAGTATAAAAGCCATTTTAGTCTGCGACATCATCAGGATGATTTGCATAATTTCTACCTCGACTTGTGCTCAGGTTCAGTAGATACCAAATTCATGGATCAACAGGGATCACGGTTAATTTGCCACATCGTCTGATTTAAAAGCACACACACACACACACACACACACCTTACTCTGAGTAGCCAGTAGGGGCAGCGTGGAGGGGAATTCTCCCACACTGCAGCTGACCGGCGGATCTGAGAACGCTGACGCATGCATAGGCAGTGAAATGAGAAGGCATAATAATAATAACTGAGTAATCCAAAGACAGAAACCGTCCATGACGGCCCAAAAATTCACAAGGAAGGAAAAGCAACATAAAAGTATCAGAACAGCCCAATAATTCACCAATCAGAGGCAGTACAGTGGCCTCTAGCTCCGCCCACACACAAGCGGAAAGAAAACAGATTCTGAAGATGAAGGATGACAGAGACGTACGTGGCGTAAACACTGGAGTGTAAGGAGATAAATGGGGGTGAATAAGAAGTGCAGATGAATGAACATGAACATGAATACAGCGCGTGTGTGTGTGTGTGTGTGTGTATACCTGTTTGTGCTGGCTGAAATGGTGCTTGTGGGGCAGAGGGAAACGCACCACTCGGTGCGGCGGCAGCAGCAGAACTCCCGAACGCATCAAAATTCGCAAAGTCTGTGCTAGCGTTAGCATTCTGTGCTGCTAGAGGCCACAACACACACACACACACAGAGACACAAATGGGATGAGAAATGAGAGATGTAGGAACATGGAATAAACCTCACACACATCGTGCCAGGCATCACATCATGTCATGAAAGATGAAATGATGAACTGAAATTTATGCTTTCATGGAATCACCACTAAAACAGAACAAATGATGAAATACTGAATGACGTCTTTGGACTCGTCCAGAACATTTGCCCTGGACTCGTAAGCGCTCTCGTATGATGAGGTAAGTGCTCCCTCGACAGATCTTCCTGGATCATGTAGTTAACGCTATGCAGGAAAGTGTGTTTGTGAGAGTTTTGGTCCCAGCACTGTGTCCTTCACAGCACAGTGTGTGTGTGTGTGTGTGTGTGTGTGTGTGTGTGTGTGTGTGTGTGTGTGGGGCTCTTACAGGAGACAGAGTTTTACCTGGATGGCTATTGAAATTGGCAAAGTTGGCGAAGCTGGAGCTACCCGCAGACTGTGACGCCGGAGCGGCAAAGATGTCTCCGCCCAGATCGCTGAGCAGATCGAACTTCCTGTCCTGATGAGTCAACTGAACACGCGACACTACAGGGGACTGAGAGGGACAAAACACGCAGGTAAAAAAAAAACAAAATAAAAACAAAACTGTTCAGACAGAGCCAGGAGATTACAGTAAACAGGGAGAGACAACAAAGACATTTAGAGAAAATACTTTAGTGAGAAAGTGAGATATTCGCTACTGGTACTTTCACTGCACTACACAGGAAAGTAGCCAAAACCCTACGTAGTGCACAGTATAGGGAGCAGAGAGCCAGTTTATTTGCACTGTGTAAAGAATGAATGCACTTCTTAGTGAACAATTCTTGATTTTGTAGCAAATAAATTTAATTTAAAAAATTTGATATATTATTCCATCCCAATTCTCAGGAAATGATCATGAAATTTGTTCGTAACACAGCATTAAGATTGATGTAAAAGCAGCACACAGCCATACACAGGTGTTGCGTATCTCCCAGAGGTGTGTGTTCTTACCTGGCTGGGTGTGTTTCTGCTCAGGTGTAGAGCAGGCGCCGAGTCTCCCAGCAGGGTTTTCAGCGGCCGCACTTCCGGAGTGCTGTTTGTGCTGCTGGCTGAGGAGCCCGACATAGAGGCATGGACCGAGGCTACCACCTTGGCTTGGTCTGGAGGAACATACCTGAGAGCAAAGACGGAATAATGTAAACGATATCCAGGTGTCATGGAGCCATTTAAATGCATTAGACTGGTTAATGAGGCGTCACAATGAGATCAAAGAACAAATGACGAGGAGGAAAAGAACACCAGGGTCATGACTCTTATTAGGGGGTTAGTTTCTCTGGTCTGATAAAACAAAAATGGAACTGTTTGGGCTGAAATTCAAGCATTACATCTGCCAAAAAACCAGGTACTGCTCATTAACCTACAGTGAAGCATGGTGGTGGCAGCGTCATGCCATGGGGGTGGTTTTCAGCAGTGGGGATAGAGCCAGATAGAGCGAGGCAAAGAAAGAAACCTGCACCAGAGTGCACAAGACCCCTAGACTGGGGCGAAGGTATTATTATTATTATTATCATTATTATTATTATAACAAATTAAAATATGCAGAACCTGAACCCAGTGTATTTCTCATATACGTTTCTGTATCACAGCATCTTGTTATTCTGGTATATAATTCACTCTAAAGCCACACTCTGCACATAAGCATGGTCATGATCCACCTGGCTCACCATCGCTTCTTCTCATATTTTTCCTGGAGGAACTCTTTAACTTTCTGCGGTTCCCTGAAGTCAGGTACAGCCGAGCTTCTGTCGTCGTAGAGGCCCAGCCATATCTGTTTGCACACCTACAGAAAGCAAAGAGGAAGAAAAAAATGTTTACAACACAACACAGCAGATTTCACACACACACACACGGGGACAGTTAAGGTATCCATTACCCGGACTGATCTTTATCAGAAACACTTTTGTGTCTCCATCAGCAAAAATAACACTTTCTTGTTACAGCAAGTTTTATTCACATTCCTTATGCACACACACACATACTGTAACAGTACTGTATAAAATAAAACAAAACGAGAATCGTTACAGAAATGGAGCAGTCTAGGATCTGTTTTTGTTTTTCTGCATTGCGTAAAATAATAAGTGTATTATTTTCGTATAACCGGACGTGTATAACCGAAGTGCTTTATTCCGCTTATACCACAGTGATTTACTGACAATTAAGAGTGTCGATTTGTTAACAAACAACACATCACACTTTTCTGTGGTTTATAGTTAGATTTAATGTCGTGGAACGTCAGAGAGAGAAGTTAGTTACTGTTCTAGCTTACGTTACAGCCACGATAAACAATACTTCCCTCATCAGACTCTCTCTCTCTCCGTCTCTCTCTCTCTCTCTCCCTCTCTCTCTCTCTGAAATGACACGCAGCTTGTCCTTTTACAGAGAAACCGGAAAGCGTAAACTCCTCTGTCCTAAAGACTTTCCTGATACCGGAGACTGTCCTGTTAGAAACATCTCCACAATTTCAATTCTCATACATTTTTGTTTGTTAAATAAGATTTATTATTATTATTATTATTATTAGCTTTAGATTATGCGGAGCGTACACTATACGAATCCCTGTGCCTGAGCTGTAACTACGTCCTGGCGCGCACACAGATGATCAACTAATACAAGCAGCAGCTATAAAACCAGACTATATTGATGGCTCTGACTAAACGTTAACACAGAGACCTCTCACAGCGAGAAACACTGACACCATTTAGAGAAGATCAATGAAGTCAGTCACACGTAGGGACACACACACACACACACACACACACACGCACACACATACAAACACACACACATACACACACACATACACACACACACACGCTCTTTCAAAAGTGCTGTGAGGCTATTTATTATGTAAAGGGTGAGCAGTCACACATTAGGGATGCGGTTAGAGGAACCCAGGAAGTATAACGCTCTAAACAGATCATTATTTTACTGGATTAATTAAAACTAGTTCTGGTTTTTAAATCTACATGTTCAACAGGCAACTATGAATCACACACTAATAGCCTGGACATGAAATCTGCTTGTCTTGGGTTCCTGGGCTATGGAAAGTGTGCCAAAAGTGTGAAATGGCAGGAAAGGGAAAAAAAATGAGGAAGAAAGAAAGTGAAGTGACAAGGCTAGGCAAACAGAGAGAAAAAAAAACACCAAAAACCAAATGTAGGAATCAGCATGTTTTCGGAACGGAGCTAGAGACGAGGTTCACATTTCTCACAGACACAGCACTGATGCCACCATTGTGTTTATTACGTTTATTATGCCTTCGTTTCAAAGCCACTTTCACACACTTCAGCTACACGCAATTTTATAAACAGAGTCTTGTGACAACTATGGAATTTTATGCGGATAAAAAAGTAATAAAAATTAAATTAGGTGAAATTTTAGCAATTTCTTCAAAAGCAGCTGGTTCAATTTCATTACAGATTAGATGCGAGAAAATCTCTCGCTTGGGCGCGTCGAAGCGATTAATCCGTGGCGATTTCCAAACCACCCTGATGATGAAGACGAGTGTTGGGAAAGAGGACAGGAACAACAAAGCAGGTCTTTCTGTAATCCTTTTGTTTTTCAGCAAGTGTGTGTGTGTGCGTGTGTGTGCGTGTGTGTGTGTGTTGTTCTCTGCTGACTTCTAGAGGCATGATGCTTGCTGCAAGTGACAAAAGGTAACGCAAGACCACAGAGAGTGTGTGTGTGTGTGTGTGTGTGTGTGTGTGTGTGTGTGTGACCTGCTGCAGAGCCGGTTCCAGTTACATAAACTTACAACGGGTTACAACATCGGTTCTCTGTGGTGGTGCAGAAGAGGAGCGATTAGTGCTTTTGGTTTAAAACGAGTTTTATTACCGTTGAGACCTTCTGAAAACTTAGAAGTGGATAAATCATCATCAATCAGCTGATTTTTAAAAACATTTTCTTACGTAACATTATAATCACTGATACGCTGAAGTTTTCTGTAAGGTTTCTGCTTTATCATTTGTGGAAGGAGTCTCCAGTGTCAGTTCTAACAGACACTTTTCCACCAGAGGAGTCTTCTTCAGGACAGATTTCTGGTTTCTCAGTAACGTGACAATCTGTCTTATTAACTTCAAGATGGAGTTACGGAACAAAAAAAATAAATAAATAAACGCCAGTGAGGGAACGACTGTTTATAGCTGCTATAATGTTAGAATTGTCTCACGGACTTTCCTGTAACAATAAACGGTTAAAAAAAACATGACATTCATTAATAAATAAAAATCATAATTGTTAGCATTAGAGCTGCACAAGGCTATTGAAGAAAAACGCGATAACTTGTTAAATAATGCGATACGTTAATGCTGTAAGTGTGTAAAATCAATTTCAATTATATTTATATATTTAAAAACTGAAAATGACAAAACCAACGTATGTTTCATGTTGTTTTGAGGAAAAGACAGCATCCTCTGCTTTCTGAAGTATTAAAATCACTCAGTTATCTCCTGCCCTTGCGATACGCATATCACGATAATTACATTTGCGATATTTCAATATATTGTGCAGCGCTAGTTAGCATATCACTGTGGTATAAGAGGAATAAAACACACGCTGTTATAGGAAAATAATCCACTCCTGGTGAAGGTAGTCAGTCACTTTGCCTGATTTGACTGAGGAATCGGATTTTAGTCTAGCATTATTTAAAAAAAAAAAAAATAATAATCATCATTTTAGTCTAGGATGATTTAAAAAATAAAATAATAATCATCACAATCTGAACAGTATAAAAGGTCTGACAGGTGTTGTGATGAAAAGGTTATATTGGTTGTAAAAGAGTCAAAGAGTCTTCGTCAATTTCGTGAGCAGGTTGGAAGAAAGTTGAAAAGTTTTCGTGAACGAAGTTGGAAAAACACGGACGCTCCGATGTTCGGTGTTTTATCGTTAGCAACAGGTTATCCAGTTAGCGTTAACGACGAGTGATGTACATTTACCTCCTGAAACCAGCAAACTGTATAGTCACTGTTACAGATTTAACAAGCTAATATCTCTGCATGTTGATCTAAAGCAGATACTTACAGAGTAACTCATCTTAAAAGTGAAGAAGTGCTCATGTGTTTACTGTTGATGCTGCGAGCAGCCATGCTGATAACGTCGTGTGCTGAAATCGGACCTTCTCGACTTTCCGAGCAGGAATTTCTGAATTGAGGGGCGTTTTCTTTGGGTCTTCCCAGTCGGAAAGTTGTAGGCCGGAAATTCTGAGTTTTAATGGAACGCAGTATAATGAACTGTTTGACCAGTGGACTCATTTTTAGCCGTTTACTCATCATGAAGAAAAACCTACTCTGATAACACAGTACATGCTGGTAAACAGGAAGCATTCGGCAAACCCGCTGAAGAACGGCATGTTTTACTGAGGATATAATCCGGATATAACCGGATCACCGTTATACATTCAACATTACCTCATTTCCATGCTTCTGGAGGAATTCTATTTCCTGTTGCGTGAAGGTTGTCATGGAGATGGACTTCACTCTGTGGGGAGGGTTCAAACCTCGCCTAGAGAGAGAGATACAGAGAGATAGAGATAGAGAGAGAGAGAGAGATACAGACAGAGAGAGAGAGAGAGAGAGAGAGAGAGAGAGAGAGAGAGAGAGAGAGAGAGAGAGAGAGAGAGAGAGAGAGAGAGAGAGAGAGAGAGAGAGAGAGAGAGAGAGAGAGAGAGAGAGAGAGAGAGAGAGATACAGACAGAGAGAGAGAGAGAGAGAGAGAGAGAGAGAGAGAGAGAGAGAGTTGTTATGACAGTTAAACTGTTGAACACGTAAAGAAACCTGATGAACTGAAATCATGATAATGAGATTTGGCTCAATGAAAGTGTCCTGCTTCCATCACAGTCTGTCCCTGGTGATAAATCAAGGCTGATTGTTACTATTTTTAAACAAAGCCTTTGTTTCTCAATGTTAACCACTTCACAAAGGACCACAAATGACAGGACGTTCAGCTCAATTTCACAGCACATGCCCTGGATGCTAGTCTCTAGTCCTTATTAGACATTATAGAACGCTTAAAAGTCATTACAAGTAGAAAGGGAATAACTCTACCAACTTGTACGCCTGTAAAATACAGTAGAAGAAGAAGAAAAACTGTCAGACATTTGACCTTGCTGTGACTTTGACCCTGTTTGAATCAATTCCAAAATCTAATCAGTTCATCTGCTGGTTACAAAGACAGTTCCATATAAATCCTCCAACCTCTCGTTCTTCAGAAGTGTCAAATCTCTATGAATAATGTGAACAGAGATCCTTAGAACGTGATGAAATACTCGCGTACTCAGTCGAGTTCAAACACTTTGAGCAGCAGCGAGTTAAAACAAGTGAAAATGTTGGCCATGTGGGTATTAGATAACCAGCTGGTGAAAGGATTATATCAAAAATGTGCTTTTACGGGTTTTTTTGATAGCATGTTCAAGCAGAATCAACTAAAAATCAACCACACAGCAGAGTTTTCATGACTGTCTCTGCCAACAAGCAGCTCCCGACTGCACAGCTAATATTACGCCCTCCCCTGCTCTCCTTAAAGCTGAAACGGTGAAAATGCTAATATTCCTGTCTTTTTTAGGCACGAATCATTTAGCACTTTTTTTTTTTTTTTTAATGGTACACTATATGGACAAAAGTATGTGCACCCCTGACCATCACACCCATATGTGCTTGTTGAACATCTCATTCCA
>CM040467.1:841216-866800 GCA_022758105.1 Pangasianodon gigas
TTTCACTCTGTGTCAGACTCGGCAATCAGACTTACAGGTGTAAAAGTGCTTGAAGATTATATGTCAGTTTTAAAAAATAGGAATCAAGTGATTGTGTAATAAAGCACCAAATTAATCCGAGTATCTGAAACATTTCAGTCAAGTTCCTGCTTGTTTAGTGACTCCTAGTCGAATACTGGTTTGTGTAGACGGCTAACACAAGTAATAACACGCTTTTTTCCCCTCCGATTCCAGACCACATGACCTTTTACAAACCCTCCTGTCAAACACTAGCACTTGAGAAACACGCTATAAGCGTTTCCGCTACGATACTAATAACAAAATGGAACGCTAACGCAAAGAGCAGTAATAATTAAATAGCGAGCGACGTACAGAATAAAACTTCAGCACTGAGTGGCATGTTAGTGGGTGGCTTCGCTGGCAGAATGAGGGATTGAGAGAAAGAGGGACACGGTGAGAAAGAGCACACGAGGGGTTAATTTGATAGGGGATGTGTTACACTTCTGCAGGGCTGAGTATTAGATTAGATCCAGTCCCTGTGTGCAAGTGTGTGTACACTATATTAGGCAGTCTAGCTTAGCTGCAGTCCCTGTTCTCTCAGAAATCTGAGTTATTAGCTTGTTATTCACAAATCTGGGACAAGGACAACAAGGTTAGACTGCAAGGCACCTCGGGTTTCTTATGTGCCTGCGACGTGTGTCTCAGGGACGCAGCAATACCGATACCGCTATCAGTTATCGTTCTGATACCATGCTCATTTACTCATACTAGTAAAAAAACGTTCTTATACCAACATCTGATATCACGTGATACACAAAGATTACGTCGTATAGTATGTCGACTGATTGACAAAAAAGTTTACTTTACTTCGAAGTGGAACAAAGTAGAACAAAATCCACTCTCGACTGCAGCCCTACTTGATCCAAGCTAACTAACACTAGCTAGCTAATGCGCTTCATTTAAAATAAACTCTCTAAAATGATAAAGAACGAGTCTGGTGCATGAATAGTCACGTGTGTGTGCTGTTCATGGTCACTATTTAAACCAGGAAAACATAAACGGAGCTAAATAAAAGGCGTCAGTGTTTGCTTAATACTAAATAGGTTACTCATTTCTGCGTTAATATCGGTACAACACGCACTCCTATTCAGTCTGGAAAAAAAATGGTTCTGATGTATCCCTAGTGTGTTTGTGTATAAAATGAAATTCTGCCTCCATTTCCTTCTTGTACAGAAACGCTGTAGGACTCTCCAGGAGAGTGTGTGTGTGTGTGTGTGTGTGTGTGTGTGTGTGTGTGTGGGAGCATGAATGATGCCTCTCTCATGGCTCAGGTGTCAGTGTCCTTACCTGATACTGTGTTAGCTGATTTTTGGCATTAACTACAAAACAAAACTTTCCACCACAGAGGTGGGCGCATGTGTATGTGTGTGTATGTGAGTGTGTGTGTGTGTGTGTGTGTGTGTGTGTGTGGCCCAGATTGCCTGTCCTAGTTTGCTGCGAGAAGCAAAAGGTAGAGCAGAAGTACAGAATTATATTGTAGTCTCTCTCTCACGCTCTCTCTCTCTCACACCCACACACACAACCATACAGTCTCACTTTCTCTTGTGATCATCAATACTTGTTTGCACTCTGGAGGTTCAGGTTTAGGAGGAAAAAAGGCTTTTGAGGCTGAAGAGCAGGAACCAGGAGACCTGCGCGTGTAAGACTAGATCAGATGCTGAATTATTTACACTCCAAAACTGCTGGTTGCTTCCTCTGACAATCTGGCCACAGCCCACTGCTTAATAACTGTTAGCAGCTTTTCTGCCCTACAAGGATCTGTGAGGGTCTTTAAGGGTATATAAGGATGCATGAGGGTCTACAAGAATGTATAAGGGTCTTTAAGGATGTCTAAGGATCTAAGGGTCTATAAGAGTCTATAAGGGTACATAAGGGTCCTTAAAGGGTACATAAGGGTCCTTAAAGGGTATATAAGGGTCCTTAAAGCAAACATAAGGGTCCTTAAAGGGTATGGACCTATATGGATGTATAAGGGTACATATGGGTCTATAAGGGAGGACAAGTGTCTACAAGGGGTACGCAAGGGTCTACAAGGGGTACGCAAGGGTCTACAAGGGGTACGCAAGGGTCTACAAGGGTCTATAAGAGAGTATAAGGGTCTACAAGGGTCTATAAGAGAGTATAAGGGTCTACAAGGGGTACGCAAGGGTACATAAGCGTATATGAGGGTCTACAGGGGTCTTCGGTCAGCAAGATCAATTTTAATTGTCTAGTATCAGTACGTCAACGTGAACTTCATTCATTTATCTTCATTAACCACTTTAACCCAACTAATTTAAATCTAAGCAGCCATGTTGGCATTACGACAGACACAGAACTGCTACAGCATACATCCTGAGATGTCTTTGTAACATATCGCCACATGCTAACGAGACTCCATTATTATCTTTTACTAAAAAAACACCACAGTGTATAACCAACAACACGCTGCCTTTCTGTCGATGCTACGAATAGGAGGTGCTCCCTCAGAAACTTTGTTAGAAGAGAATAAGATCTAGGGATGGGTGGGGGAAAAAATATTCTATCACGATACTTGGAGGCATTTTCTAAGCTCCAGAATATGCCTCATGCTCTCAAACTGCCAACAATACAGTAGTGTAGCATTTAAATAAGCTGTTAGTAATTTGTTTATTATTAATAAGGGGAAGAGTGAACAGAAGGAAGTGGATTTCTCAACAGGAACACACTCGAGATTGGCAGCAACAGCATGTAATGTAATTCAAGTGATTTCCTTTATTTGCATTCTTTGTTTCTGAACTATGTGCAGTCACATGAGTTTGCCAAGTAACATACAGTTTAAAAAGGTAACATCAGCTGTTACGTGTACACAAAGCAGTCGGTCACTGAATGCGAGCAGAGTAAATACTGTACTGCTCAGGCTTATACCTGTACGGCTTTGGCCATATTTCTGCTGCTTTGACTGAGCAGGAAATTGCATCAGGTCTTCTTGTGACATTCTGCTCCTGACACAATCACAGTGGAGAAGAAACCTCGCTAGAACTAGTCAAGGAGAGGAATCTTCCTTACGCTTGGTGAGAGAGACTCATGTTCAGCCACTGTGTAAAAACTTCTTGGGCTAGAGCCATGAATCAATCATTAGACCGACATATCCATACTGAAGTTACACGATAGATGATAGATGGCCCTCTGCTCCTCCTGTCTGCCTTACAAGTGTAACAGGTGAAAATGATTGTTTCTGCAGTAACCTTAAATTTGTTAGCTAAAGTTTCAAAATGTTAAAAATGCAAATTTATGTTACAACCACAAAAGATTTTCATGGAAGCAGATGATTTTTTCAGGTCCACTTGCTGCGCCACCTGCGTCACTGTAATCGCAATCGAAATCGCAGAAGTGATATACAGCAGCGGGGGGCGTGGTCAAGCGTCAGTGATGGACGGAGAGGAGGCGGGTCAAACCAGCAGGTAACACATGAAGATTCTCACCTGTGTCTTTCTACTGCCTGTCTACTTATATTTGCGTCTCTCTCTGTGTCCAGTAACTGGAATAACCACAGAGAGAGAGAAAATGCGATATAGAGACGCGCGCACAAACGCACACGCCGCAAAGCGTGAACTTGATGGAATGAAACCATTTCAGTTGAGCTGTTTTGGGTTTGTTGAGTATTTACAGTGCGCTGAAAAGCACGGACTGAATAAACGTGAGCTGGGAGCTCCGCAAAAATCCCGCCTGTCTCCTGAGTCTTCCTCCACACTCTCACACACCGGTTTTGTACACTGACCTGCTCAGAAGAGCGACCAGTGGTTGTCTTGAGATCGACATTGTGAGCTCCCTGTGCTAAGCTACATCTACAGCACCTGGTGTAGCTCACTGCATAGTCACTAGGTCTAGGAGGGTTTCTGTGATCTTGTGAACATGAACAATAAGTTTGTGGTTATTTTAACACTAGTTTTAAACAAATCCTAACTGCCCTAATCACACTCTCTCTCTCTCTCTCACTCACACACTGAGTAAATACACTCATGGCCTATACATTCCCATATGAGCTTAAACATCCTGTCCTGCTGCTTCCACTTCCTGTTACACAAGCTTACCACATGGTGCTGATGCAGTGGAATCCAGCTCCCACTTCCTGCAGGAGGGTACACAAAAGCGCACACACACACACACACACACACACACACCTCGAAATCCAGATTCGTCTACAAGGAGATTTTATGGAGATTCCTGATCATTCCCATCATCCGTAACACCATCCCCAACCCCTACTAGCAGGCCACATCTCCATCCCGAACCCATTATGCGACAATGTAATCAATTCATGTCACAATACACTCTTCTGGGTGCGGTGGATATTTTGATATCTTTTAATTAATTTTTTAACAACTTTTTAAAAATTACAACCTATACAACCTATAGATGCAGCTGATGTGACGTTAAAATTTTGTAATTAATTTTTTAATTTGTAAAATGTTAAATTTACAGATTTTTCTCCTTTTAGCGTTAAATTAATAAATAATAAATAACTAAATAAATAATTAAATATTTTTATAAAATAAAAAACTCAAAGATTTCTTATTGTTACAAATAAAAAGAAATGTATGTATTATTACGAAACATTTACCATTTATAACTTTTTTAAATGACGCAATACTGTATTGGACGTTTGTGAGCACCTATATTCGTCATACATATCGCGTATGGTAGAAATGCCTGGCTCTAATAGCGCTCGGCAAATTATCCTCCATGTTGTTGCCAAGCGAGCTGCACCCAAGCACCCGGGCTGAGTTTGGTTATCCTTCTTGCACAGGTACAAAGTGAGCCGAGCCAGGACACATGGGTAGAGCTAAAAATAGTTCAGACGATCGATTGATCAAAAGCAGCCGTCACAGAATCCAGAACCGTCCTGATTAATGTCTCTGGCTGGAGTTGCTTCTGTACTGGCACAAATATCTTCAGCAGTAGACTAGAGGAATGTCTGCCAAGGTTTCTCCCTCATTTCTCTGGTCCTAGAGGCCCAGAGTCTACTGATTTGTCCACTCCTGCACTGGTAGGTCAGTTAACCATCTAAACATTTTACTCCTAACCAACTAAATGGCGTATCTGATGACTGTGTTTGTGTTGCGTTTGCTGTAATAAACACATTTAATCATCTGGAGGTTTATCAGTGGAATGAGGGTGTGTGAGAGTTGGAAAGGAGTGGACTTGTGCTTCACTGGTACGTCATTAAAACATAACAGCGTGTCCTTTTTTTTGTGATACGATACCAGCAAAGCTCAGAGATATCGGAGAAAACCATCTGGAAGACGACAGCAACCAACTAGCAACACGACAGCAAACATTTTAACGTTTTAACCTTTGAACATTATAAACCTTTAGCCTTTTAGCCTTTATACGCTTTACTGCTGAACATTTTAACATTTTAAAATCAATGATGACAAAAGATTGTAACATCATTTAACTCTTCTAGCATGTTCATCTATGAACTTTAACCTGTTAGTTATATTTATACTTTTTATATTTACAATTTAAGTGACTTTTGGGTTAAGAGTTTAACTGTAAAGTGCATCAGTAAAAAAAAAAAATATATATATATATATATATATATATATATAAAAATAATTTTAAAGCGTAGTAGCTTCGAAGCGGAAAACGGTGAAGGCCCTAGCTGCACAGCTATCACGCATGCTACTGAGGAGAAAAATATCCACAATATTACATCAAGCTTCAACTTGAACTCCATGATGGAGTTACGAACGACTCCAAACTCGTCTTCTACAAAGAGTTTGTTTATGTGAGCCTATTATCCGCCAGATACCAGCTGAAAAGGTTCTCTACAGTGTCAGACATTCCAATCAAATAATCAAATAAAATCACACACACACACACACACACACACACACACACACACACGGGCCACACCCTTGCATGATAACTCTATCAACCTGCATCTTAAATACATATTACCCACAGGTTGCTCGTGACACAGAAGATAAAACATGCTTGTGATTTCTTTTCACTTTCTTTCGATCCTCTAAAACACAAAGTTCGTAGCTGTAAATAAAACTAATAAACAGGCTGGTAGGATTTTCCCGGACAAGCTGGCACTGACAAGCTCTGAAGCGTAAAGAATTCAGGTAAATCGTTGCCATCGTTTTCCATACGTAACCAGACTATTTGACTGTTCAAACTATTCCGACTACACAGATAGGATTAAAGTTTTGATCTGAGAATGAATCTCGTGTTTGCTCTCGTCTTTAGCGTGATCCAAATACATTCCGACTTGGTTCAAGAGGCATTCATGCCAAGCTAGCTTATGTTAGGAGTCAAAAAATGGCGAAATGTAAACGATTTAATTTATTTTAAAGATCGCTGTGTGGGGGTAAACCTGGGACAAGCAGATTTTGTGTCTGGAACATTTGTTTAAAGCAAAAACGCAAGGTTCAAACTTAATGCCATTGCGCATTGGAAGAACGTTCACGGATAAATAGCTAGCCAGGTTCGGATAATATCTTTTACGTGCGATGTGAGGACAGAACGCCGCATCTCACAGCCGAAACGCTGCCCAGCGACTCGCTGACTGTTTCTCTAGAACACAAACATGACGGGCTACATCGGGTTTTTTTTATCTTAGTCAGTTTCTGGGTAATGAAAACCTGAGATGTTATAAGAACATACAGTAACATGCTGCTGCTCCATATTTATGAGGAAATTCTGTTTCCTGTGAAACCCCTCTGTGACTCCGAAAACAACCGCCATTTTAAGAAGCCTCAGTTTGTTTGAAGTCGCTGCAGACGGCACAAAGCCAAAGCCATTTAGACTTGGATTCATGAAATAGCTCAATTATCTTCATGATCCTCTGGGAGAGTCAAACCCGAGGATTTTTATCATCAGACACACTTATAACACCAAGCATGAGACACAGTCCACACGCACACGGGTAAATCTGGAAACACTTTTTTTGCACTATCCTCCGTCTTCTCCATACGAGTTGACAGATGCCCGTGATTGGCTAGCGTCGCTGTGATTGACAGGGAGAGCGCGATTATGCCCCTCCCACTCAGACAGCACAGCCGGTTTTGTTCTCTTAGCTCCAGGCTACGGATGGATCCAGCAAGATTCACTCTCACGATTTAACAGTAATACAGCGAGTGCTTTTCTTTTGGGTCACTCGGGAGATGAAAGATATTTCTGAGAATGGCTTTTCCGTAAAATCTCTAACACCGTAGGGATTATATCACGATATTTCATAGCATTTTTTGCAGTAACGATATAAATGACGAGATGAAAATAATAACATTCAGCACTATCTTTTTTGGGCACAAGATGTCTGATTCACGTCTAATCTTCTGGATCTGATATCCGCTTCATATTATGGAAAAAGCTCCTTTTTTGGGGATTAATTCTTCTTCCTCGTCCAGGGTTGGGACTCTGCCATTCTTCCGCCATGTTTGTTCCTGTTCTACATGTGAGATGTGCGTAAACATGTCATGAACGATATCCTCGATATCGCAGGATGATGAATTGTTATCATGAGGAGGAACTGTACTGGTATATCATGAACGATACGATACGATACGGCACAGCCCTGTTTCATTATCGTTATTTATCGTGTTGTCATTATAAGCTGAAACACGGAGTCTCTGCGAGGAAACACAACACGCGGAGGGAATAAATACCTCTCAGACGGCTCTCGAGACTGTATGCTGATGTGACTTGTGGCCAAAACAGATAGTGCTGAATGTTACTATTTTCATCTCATCATTTATATCGTTACTGCAAAAAATACCATGAAATATCGTGATATAGTTTTAAGTCTGTATCGCCCTTCCCTACAATGTTAGAGCTTTTACAGAAAAGCCAAAAACGGATGGAAAAATGTATGATAATCAGTATTTTGTGAAAGTTAACGGGAAGGAAACCTTCTGCTCGGTCCAAGTCTCAGCACTGGACTGGATTTTCAGTGAGTAACTGCGGTTATTTACTTCTCAGGGATTTGTTTGTTGTTTACTGTCGGTAACTGTGTAGGAAGGAATCTGGTGGCCACTAATAAAAGTCATTAGTGCTTCAGAGAGCAGGGACTGAAGCTTTAACTCAGCAGAACGCTGACGTCTTTCTGCGTTCCCAGGCATCTGGAGACGCGGTGAGCAACATCTACCAAAACCAGACGACATTCCCAGAGACATCCATTACCGTCTGTCTCTCTGTTTACTCTCCTCGCGTCTCTTTATTAGACGGTTTGTTCCGCTTTTCCCAGAACGGGTGACGCCAGATTCTTTTTGCTAATCGAGCAGACTGATTCAATTTTGCGCGATGTAAATTTAATTACTTTGAGAAAAGTCGAGATGGAAATGTTTGAGCGAGCTAGACCCCGGAATTACAGTTCAAATCAAAGGAAGGAGAAAGTCAAGTGAAGAAACCAAGTGAATGCCAGCGGAAACAGATTTCTGCAAAGAAGAGACACGGATAGAGACGGCACCGATCCAAAAATGGGGGATCGGATATCGGAGAACAAAATGTATATATATATATATCCCCTGCCAAAAAAATACATTTCTTTTCCAAATCCAGTTCCAAGCTTTGCTATTTGTTAACCCCATAATTCCTTGTGGATTTTCTGAATAAGGCGTTTACATGCAACAAATTTCCGATTAACACGGGAATATTCCAGGGATGAGAATCGGAATCTGTGGAATCAGAATATTGTCTTAATCTGAATCGGCTTGGAAGCGGATTGCGGCGTTTACGTGACTCGATACTAATTAGAATATCGCCAAATTCTGATTACTATCTGAATATCGATGCACATGTAAACGCAGCCAGTAAAAAGTCTCGCTGATAAACTAATCCACCCCGAACAGGGCTCTAGATTATGCACAGCGTCTGCAATACAAGTCCCTGTGAACGCGCGGTTGCTATAGAAACGATAACACATTCCAACGAGCGCATTAATATTAACCTGCGAGTTGGAACTACTTTCAGAGCTGCTGCTATAGAGAAACTGCTCAACACCTTCTGACCAATCAGAATCGAGAATTCGACAGCGCTGTGACGTAACACGCTTATATATGGCACGGCTAGACTCACTCGGCTGAGCTAGCATGCTAAGACACTTACGAGTATTTAGCACATTAGTATTTTATAGTTACTAGGTAGAACTTATAAACTTAAAAAATGTGAATTTAAAACATTTAATATGTTATTTATTATTATTATTTTAAAAAGCTAAGATGCTGTGGGGTCTGCGCCAGGTTGTGATATGGCTAGCTAACGGCGCGCGCACACACCCTAATTAGCACGCTAGCGGTTTTTCCAAGAAAACACACTAAACGGCTAAGCTAAAATATTTATACAGTATACACTGGAATGGTTTTATTATGTGCTACATTTCTTTAAATATAAATATACTTTTTGTTTATTTTTTTAACCACAGCATGTAGAGGATGTAATAAAGCATTTAGGGCCTGGAATGAAGTGAAGTTAACGGTAAACTCTTAGCTAGGTTAGCTTAGCCTCCAACCAAACAGGTAGTTAGCTAGCTGGCTAACTAACAACAGTGAAGTCAGCTTGCACATGCACAGTGATTCACTTCACCAACAATAAAATGTTTTTTTAGGTTTATGGGAAGAAAAAGTATGAATATATATACACATATATAATTAATATTACCGCATTCTAGCTAGGCTGTAGTTAGCGCCTGCTAGCTGCTCAAGCTAACTCACAGTCACCTACTCTCCCGTGAATAATAACAACATAACGCATATAATATATAATATAGTGATCTTTATGATAATTAAACACACTCTCTGGATGTGTCAAGAAGTAGAAATTATGAAAAAGAATGTTATTTATTTAACAAAATAACATAACTTCATGGTTGTGCTAGAAACACGGCTGAATCCCAAACGCCCCTCTGTTCCCTACATAGGCGCCCTAGATAGCTAGGGTGTGATGGAGCGGTTTGTACGCTGCACCGAGTGCACTATGTAGGAGACAGAGCGAGTATTTGGGACGCAGCCCAGGTTGTTCAGGCTGCTTACAGGATACCGGAGCAGGAGGTGCAGACGAAGGAGCCGGTGGTCATGTTGGCGTAGGTCGGGCCGCGCTGGTCGCAGTCGAAGCACTTTCTGTTGGGAGGCAAACTGGTCATCTCCCTCAGCATCTTCAGGTGTTTCTCCTCCTGTTTGCGCTTCGCACTCGCCGCCATGGCCGGAGCCCAAACACTTGTATATGCGGAGGGGAAGAAAAAACTTTTTCTATTGGTTTTTTTTTTTATTATTTTAAAAAAACAAAAGCCCTGAAATTGTCCCTGAAAGAGACAGAGAGAGAGAGGCAGAGGGTGTGAGACAGAGACAAGCCGGAGAATTCACTCCCAGAGAGAGAGAGAGAGAGAGAGAGAGAGAGAGAGAGAGAGAGAGAGAAGACAAGACGCCGTGCTCTCCTCGCTCACTCACTGCGCATGCGCAAACCCTGCACCGCCCAGCACACAGCACAAAAAAGAGAGTTGAGTTGACTTCTCTGCAGGAGTGACCTAATTCACACCAAACCAGAGCCCTGGTGGAGCTGGAGCTGGTTCTACATGCATAAATAAATAAATAAATAAATATATACAAATAAAGGCAGAAAAGTTATGAAGTCATTCCTGTATAAGTTCATCATATCATATCATATATCATATTTGATATAAATAGGTAGGAGTGTGGCTTAGTGATAACCGCTCTTGTCTCGCACCGACAGGGTTGAGGGTTCGAACCCCGACTCCGCCCTGTAGGACTCCTCACACCCGAGCTAGCTAACCCTCTGGCTCATTCGAAACATAATCCTGCGTTATCTTGTGTCACGTCGTTCACACTTTACCCCGGGGTTAACAATTAATCCTGCGTATTCGTAATCTGACGTTTCACACCGTACTCTCCTAAACCCTGGGTTAACGTTCTGACTTGTCCTGGGTTAATGTGCGCTTAGTCTATCTACTTTTAGTTTCTCCATCAAAGACATTTTGGGGAAAAAAATAGATGATAGAGTAAATACTCCACCTCGTTTATGTTCATTACACCCTCGCCTGTATTTCTCTGTATTTCTCATGCGCCTTCTCTATCACTGCTAATGATGATGTGTGTTATGGATGCGTCAGTGAAGCAGGCTGAAAAGTTTCAGCTCAAACGGAGAACAAATCTGTTTCACTGTGTGTTTGACTGTCGCTGAGAGGTGACATGAATCCACAGTCTGGGGTAGAAAGAAATCAGCCCCAGCCTCCATTCATCGGTGTTGCTCCTGCACTCGGTTCCACAAAACTCCAAACGTTTTCAGCAGATACTCTGATATCTTTTTAATCTTTAAAGGACAGACAGACCTTCATGTTAGTTCATTTATACTCGTGTATTTGTGCATGAAATCCAGCCCTGACGTGTGAGTTAATCTAACTCAGGGCTTATCAAATGATTTGTAACTGTAAAGATTTATTTTATGAACTTGTGTGCACATTAATATTTTATTATTATTATTACAAAATAATAATCGAGATTTCTCCACTTTGAGAATCACTGGCCGAGCTAACCAAGATTTCAGGATTGAGGAAAAATGAGAAGTCGACGACCAAAACATCTGACTGAACATGTGAAATAATGTTAGCCATCAAAAAAACTTGTGATACACACACTTATGAGGAAGCAACAGGATGAGACGTGACCCCAGAAATATTCCACCTAGGCATTATAGATATTATATATATATAGTGTAAGACATTTAGGAAGTGTGTAACGCAACCTTCAGTGTGGAATCACAACCCCTGCATTCACACAGCTTTCGACACGTCCTCATCGACTTCCTCTCATTGGTGCTGCTCAGCATCGCACTCGGAGCACGTGGACAGGGATGTACAACAGGAAGTGGATTTTTCAACAGGAACACACTCAACTCAACAGTTAAAGCAATTTCTACTTTATTCGAAAACGCAGGCATTTCAGTGTCCTAATCAGCAGGAGGAATAAAGTAATGAACGTATATCAGGTGTGAAGTATAGATTGTTATAGATTGTAATTGTTGGCTACATAAAAGGCGTTCTGAAAATAAAATGACTTTTATTAAAACAATAAAACGACTGGTGTTTGTCGTGACACAGTCTGAACTTTGAGGTGAAAATAAAATGGGAAAAAAAATGAAAAGGAAGCTTGGGTTTGTGTACAATCTCCTTCTTCTTCTTATTATTATTGTTATTATACTCACAGAAAACAACTCCTACTTGCAAAAAGTGTCCATTTTAATTTTCATTGACTGCTAAGCACTTACATACATGAACAATCTATTAATAAAGCACACACACGATGATGGATGACTCTCGTTTATCCGGGATATAAATCATCTTAACAAGTGAATATACAGCACTATAGCTATTCTGTCTATTGCTTTAATCTCTTCGTCTTCATAATCATCAGTTTACAAAAAAATCCTCATTTCTCAAATGCAGTGAACCAAAAAATAAATAAATAATTCCAGTTTGTCTATTCGAAAACTCCAGCACAGGCCTAGTTCATGTATTTATCCTCAAAATAAATGATTTTTACAATAAATGGTGTGATAACGAGGCAGTTGCTCAGGTGTCGTATATTAAGAGATGACAGTTAACAGGATTTTAAAACGTTTCAGCTGGTAAATGAAATGGATGCAAAAAAAAAAAAAAGCAAATTCTATCTGAACATCCTGTTTGAGCGGTTTTACTTTATTCAAATAAAAACCTTTTCTTAACTCAGTATTAATTCCTGTCATATTAATACACAAAAAGCATTCAAACAGAATAGATTCTCTCGATAACATTATTGAAGGATATTAATAAAATGGACGCAGGAATGTCAAGCACTGGATCATCGTTCTCACAAACATTTCAGGACAGGAAGCTGTTAAAGCACAATTTTTTTAACTGACTCATCACTGAAGCAAGCTGCATCTTGAAGCCTTATAAATAACAGATCAGATAAATTGCGGTTAAGGGAAAATAAAATAAATAAAAATAAACCGATGAATCTCCTCAATGCAGAAGGTGGTCTATGAAAAGTGTTAGTCCAGGAGTCACAAAATGGTGGACTGCAGTGAAAAAAGTATCCAGAAAAAAGGATTTTAGTGGAAAAAGAAAAAGTACAGGAACATACAATGTATGAAAAAATAAGAGAGTTCAGCGACTCCAGTTTTCTAAACATGAACCTTCACAGAAGATTCTCTCTTGCGGTTTGTCTAATCACATGCACTTATGCAAATTATGTAGCTGAAGACTCGTGAAACCAGAGACGAGCTACAGCGCAAGAGAACGTGAAGAATGTGAAGAATTGTCACAGAGTTTCACAGATTTTCTAGATTTTAAAACTTACTATCAAGTAACTACTAAGTAATTAATTAGTAATTAGTCAAGGAACGCCAAGGACGAAAAACAGAACGTTTTAAAGACGAATGGACGGAGAAGTTTATTTATTCAACGTGAAGTTGAAATCTCGTCTGTTTAGAACGCGTGATGTTCGTCAGAAGTGCTAATGTGAAGCGCTGCTACGAAACAAAGCATAATACCATCAAATTTATAGCTATAAATAAATGATAATAAAGGGATACGCGTTAAAACACTGACGTTTTCACCATTTGATGATTTAGTTGCTTATCCGCGCCGTCACAAGCAAAGAATTTCTTATGAAACTGGACCTTAGTTGGTTTTTAGTTGAATTCTCCTGTTTTATTCAGTATTCGAGGTTGTAGCTCCTAAACTTTGGAACTTTCTCCCCTTGGATTTAAGACCTTTAAAAACAGCTAAAGACCCATTTGTTTAAATTTGCTTTTGCTTAAATATTGCACTTTTTATACTGTACTTTTAATTTTATTAAATATCTTACTGTGAAGCACTTCGTTCTTGAAAGGTGCTCTATAAATAAATTTTACTTAATTAATTAAATCAAGGAACTCAATTTAACTGTCATTATTGAAAAAAAATTTTTGTAAGAAGCAATTATAGAAACAAACAACTGCTTCATACGTGAGGAGAAATTTATTTAAAAAAAACAAAAAAAAAACAAAACAAACAACAACAAAAAAACAACCAAAAAAACACAACATTTACACTCGAGTGTGGCCTGATTTCATTAGAAGCCGACTGGAGGTGCATTTCCACCTCTTCCTAAAGCGGACTGTCCGAATTTACTTGAGACAAACAGAGATGTTTGAGTGAAGAGACTAAAGCAGCAGATGTTTTCCACCTGGAGAAAGATGGACAGACAGATGACAGCGTGTGTGTTTTATCCTCTGCTGACTGCCTGCTGCGCCGCTGGTGTTTCAGGCTGCTGTTGTTTCGTGGAGAAGTCGAACGGTTGGCGGTTTTCCGTGTAGCCGAAGAGTTTCCTCAGAGCCACGCGGGCTGCCTCCTCCTCCGCTGCCGAGAGCGTCTCACCAGGCCCGTGAGCCAGCAGCTTCTTATCACTGTCACACACACACACACGCACGCACACGCACACACGCACGCACACGCACGCACACACGCATGCACACGCACGCACACGCACGCACACAACAACTTATTAGAGTAACATTACATATCTTATTGTTATAGTAAAGAGCTCATATCAGTGATCTGACTCCAGTAAACTCCTGTTAACTCCAGAACTCTTTCAATACACTGACCGACTCTAATTACAAATAAATAAAGCACAATTTTATAAATTTTAAAATAGCACAAGTTTTTGGTGTTACATATATATAATGTATATATATGCACAAATTATTTAAAAAAAAATTGAGGGTCTATAACACAACAGCGGTGTTTTAATTAAAAAACGACTTGACTATTAATCTTTATAATTAACATGTGATCTTAAAATGCACCCAAGATTTATTTTATGATTAACTTTTTGGTCATTACACATGTTGGTCTATATTTTACCCACAATGCCGCCTGCTGACTGTGACACAATGGGAGAGCGATGCAGCGGCGCTTTAGTCCTTTAGTCTGTCCAGCTCTCTCACCTCTTCACGTGTGCAAAAACAGATCAGCTTCCAAAACTTTACCTTAAATCCTAATAACCCCGTCAGTGCCGTCGCACTCGCCATCTCACAGATCACTAACGAGCCGATTCGACTCTGTTGTAACTGCGTCGCACAGCTGCATTGCATTCTGGGACTTTGGCTGCGTCTGAATATCCTTACTACTCTAACATACAGTAGGTGAAAAGCAGGACGGTAAAGGAGCAGTGTGTCTGAATTCTCAGTCTTCATAAAACAGTAGGTGAGAAATAACCGGATGATCTACTGCTTCTGCTGAGATTCTGCAGTATGGAAGTGATGGACGCGGCGCTATTTCCCATAATGCACCGGGGCCGGCAAGGAAGAGCTGTCAGAATCGAAAACGGCGTAAGGCAGCACGTCGTCTCTTTTTAATGTAAGTGCGACAGGTATTAAACATTGTTCCTTGTTCCTTGTGGTTAAACTGTACTTGTTTAACAACACCTGAGTAAACTGTTAACTTGTCGAAGGTTTAAACAAGAAAAAAAAAAACAGCTGCTCTAATCTGGCAGTTTTCTTATGTTTTCACGGTTACTATGACATCGTAGGTCACATGACAGTGTCAACATGGCGGATGTAGTATCTCCGGATTGTATTCATACTGCACACATGTACTGATCAGTACGTACTGAATCAATGGCCGAGCAGAAGTTACTGAATCAAGCGCAGCAGGTAACGAATCGAACGCAGCAGGTAACGAATCGAACGCAGCAGGTACTGAATCGAATGCAGTAGGTACTGAAGCGAATGCAGTAGGTACTGAAGCGAAGCAGTAGGTACTGAATCGAACGCTGTAGGTACTGAAGCGAACGCAGTAGGTACTGAAGCGAACGCAGTAGGTACTGAAGCGAACGCAGTAGGTACTGAAGCGAACGCAGTAGGTACTGAATCGAACGCTGTAGGTACTGAAGCGAACGCAGTAGGTACTGAAGCGAACGCAGTAGGTACTGAAGCGAACGCAGTAGGTACTGAAGCGAACGCAGTAGGCACTGTCACAGTACGCGATTTCAGACGCAGCCTTTGATTCCAGAAATTTTCTTTGACGTCTTCACAGCTTCTAAGCTGAATTTCTCATTAACAGACATTACACGTCACTGGAAAACGGTGAGAAAATGGTTTCAGGTGGAGATTTTTCTAAAAAGCAGGTAGGTATCCTACGAATGACTTTCCAGGTGATATTATCAGCTAGTACTGTTCCCCTCCTCTCTGACACTAATGCGGTGTCTGTGGCGTACCAGTAAAGGCCGACGAAGTAAAGCGGGAGCACAGTGCTGGCTCCGGAGGATTGGAGGAGGCGTGGCTCGGGGAGAGACGCTCCTCTGCGGCTCAGCTCCTGCACCAATATCCCCATCGGGTTCACCACTTTCCACACGTCAAACAGGTCTTTTCCTATCAGCTGTGTCACGAGGAAGTCCTGCAAACACACACACGCGCACACACACACACACACACACACGGGGATTGTGGGTAATGTAGGAAACCATGAATCAAAGTGGAAAACAGAGCAACATGTCAGTGGAAGAAGTTTAAACTGAAAAAAAAACACAATAAACTGCCATTCGGACGCCACTGAAGACGTTAATTATAAAAAATAATATGTAATTTATTCCAGGTGGATTTTTTTCCGTTAAATATCAAACATTTAATTAAATTTACCCTGCGTTCGGCCGAGTGTTAGGAATCCCTTCAGTGTTAGCATACGTTATAAATTCACATGTGCTTCGGAGCTTTTATTTACACGCCGTTCCTAACTAGCATCTCAGCTTCGATGAACCTAAAACTCGACTCGATCATGAGAAAACTATAAGAGACATTGCGTCCTGTCTCACCCTGATGAAAAGCCCCGCCCTCTCTGAGCCACTGCTCTGCTCCAGCGCACCAATCACAGCAAAGAACGTCCCGCGGAGGACGTCGTCTGGAACAGGACATCCCGCCGTCATCGCCAGCTCCTCCATCGCCAGGTTCCGAGCCACGTAGCACATGACCTCTGACCCCGTCAGGTGACTGACAATGGCTGCTACACCGTCTTCCGGCAGACTGGGGAAGCTGCCCCTGCACCAGTCGGTGAGGAAACCCTGTACACCAGACCACGAGGGCAGTTACACTCAGAGTTAAAGAACCATACGAACACTTATCATACCATTTACTCTTCCACACGACTCTCAGTTTATTAACGTCACTCCGTTCTCTAACAGCGAGCAGGATGAGGGGGATGTACTGTGCTCCTCACCAGCGTGAATTTCCGCCCATGTTCCCGCAGCTCTGTGTTGTCTCTGAGGTTTAGCGCCGTGCTCTCAGCGTCCAGACCCAACGAGCGGCGTCTCTCCTCCTCGGAGCGAACGTAGCACGGGTTCACAAACGCCGTCTTCAGCAGGTCGGTGGAGAAACGCTCTTTCAGCCGGGCACTGAACGCCTCCACCTCAGCGTGATAGTCCCAGTTAGGCTGCTGGGAGCTGGAGAGAGAGAGAGAGGGAGAGAGAGAGAGGGAGAGAGAGAGTGAGAGAGAGAGAGAGAGAGAGAGAGAGAGAAAACTTTAAAAATGCACAATAAACTCACAATATACCACAAATAAAGAGAAAGAGAGAGAGTGAGAAAGAGAGTGAGAGAAATAAAGAGAGAGATAGATAGAGATAGACAGATAAAGAGATAGAGATAGACAGATAGATAAACAGACAGATAGAGATAGATAGATAAACAGATATACAGACAGATAGATAGAGATAGATAGATATACAGATAGAGAAATAAACAGATTGATAGATAGACAGACAGATATACAGACAGATTGAGATAGACAGGTAGAGAAATAAACCGATAGATAAACAGATAGACAGATGGACAGATAGACAGACAGATGGAGGACTTTATTGGTCTCTAAGGGGAATCTGGTGTCTCAAACAGAGAACTAAGACTTAACAGTTCACAAGACTTTAAAAACGCACAATAAACTCACAACATACCACAAATAAGCTGCTTAAAATAAAGACTAAGTAAATTATTTTATTGACTTAAGTTAGAAGATTAAATATGTTTATTAAAATGGACACAACAAATTAAAACAACAAATGAGAAAAGCTGTATAAATGGCCTTGAATTCATCCTTAACTCGGAGCCGAGTCCTAAATGGCTCGAGGCCAGAGGTGTAGTGCACTAGCTAGGGCGCACTAGCCCTTTCCCTCGTGCCCTAGACAGTGCGGCTGTGAAGGCGCGGTGATGTGATTGGGACTGAGCCCGGGACTGTGCACTGACCGCGGGGTTGGAGGTGGAGCTCCTTCTAGCCTCCTCTTCCTCTCCATGAGCAGCGTGTAGGCCTTCATCCACCGCTTCTTCCCTCTGCTCTGTGTGAGCAGCACACTCCTGCACACATGCTGATAATGAAGCCCAAGCGTTAACACACCGCGACTCAACAGCGTCCTACACGCCGCCATGACACTCCAGCAGCTTGACGCTGACAAGACGACACTTCCGCCGGAAGTCAGCCTCAAGCGTTTTTAAAAAATCACCTTTATTATTATTTTTTATTTTTTATTAATATTATTAAAGCCTGTAGGACAAAATTTAGCAAGAAATCCTTTTATTCTTAATTGACATAAAATGTAAAAAAATAAAAATAATAAAATTATTCGTTATTTTATTATCTAGTAGTAAGCCGGTAAACTGCTCGCCCATTGGACAGTCAGGAAGTCGTTCACGCGCGAACTAGCCAATAGCAGTGCAGGGGCGGGATTTGTCGGAATACATATTATTAATAATAATAATAATAATAATAATAATAATAATAATAATAATAAACGGACTCCTAACACGCACCTTACTTTTTTTCTCCCTTATTTGCTTATATTTTGTATTTTTATGTAATATTTCATCTAAATAAAAAAAGTTTAAAGATAAAAGTTTAATGATGTCCTGATATTTCCTGAGTATAGTTATAAAAAAAAAAAACACTTCATTTTGCAGTAATTGTTTAATGAACAAGAAATTAAAAAGTGCAGCATAGAACAAAGTGTTTTTAATTTTTTAGAAAATTCCACAAAATAAAAATTAAATGTGACGTTTATTAAATAAATAAATAAATAAAATTTCACTCAATTGATGTAGTGGAGATTTCATTACAGCGACGCCACACGTTACGACCAGAAAGAAAAAGAAACAAGAGCATTTTACATTTGTAAATGTTTACTTAAAAAAGAGAGATCCCTGCTGAAAAAAAGAATAGAAACCCTCACAGAAATTCTAATGGTTTCCACTACAAATACCATTACAAACCATCAGCTAACCATTAAAACCATCACTAGTCCTTAATGGTATCCACTAGACAGAACATGCCACCAACAGAAGGCAACAAATTACCAGCAGAGACCCACAGGGACCATTACAGCTTCCATTAAAACCATTACAACTCCCATTATAACCATTAAAACCATTATAACTCCCATTATAACCATTAAAACCAATACAATTCCCATTATAACCATTAAAACCAGTATGAGGGTTTCTGTGGTTTTTCAGCAGGGAGCACTCGTGCTGTGTGGAGAGGAAGTGTGATTAATGCCTGTATTTCCATGAGGCGACTTTATGATTTATTTCTCAAAAAACTTGAGGTGAACGCGACTCAGAAACGTCACATCAACAAGTAAAACCTACTTTTTTTTTTTTTTTTTTTTAAATCACTGACTTACTGTTAGAAAAAAAAACAAGCCTGGACACGAGCCGCTGATCAGACATTGGTGAAATCGTTAACTAGTTATCATAAACATGTGTTAAACTTCCAGAACCTTCAACTACACTCTCTTTTTTCTTTTTTTTTTTAATAAAATAAGCCTCCTCTGTTTTGAGGAGTTGAAAATCTCCTGTTTTATAGAATATAAAGAGGGTAAAACATCAGATAATTTTTTAAAAAAAGACAGTAAATATGGAGGTACCATTGCTCTTTATTCTGTAGTTACATCATAGTGCATACGGACAAGAGAAAGAGAGAAAGAGAGAGAAAGAGAGAGAGAGAGAGAGAGAAGTTATAATACATAATTATGGTCATCCCATTCCAAACATGGTCTCAAAATTCCAAACACGATCATCACATCCATCACAGGAAAGACGGAACAGGACGTTACAGAACATTTCAAGACGTCGCAACAGCTTCACAAAAATCATCACAACATTCCTTAAATACTATCAGTCCGACTAGTCGCAAGATATTTAGACGAGTGTGTCCCGTTTTCTTGGGTCCATATTTACCAGATGCATCATTTCAGACAGAATCGGGTCGTCTTTATCCGTGTAGTTGTGCTTGTGGGAATACAGACAGGAATATCATGATCCGAGAACAGGCTGAATACAAACACAGCGCTGAATCTTGTCTAAGAGTGAAGCAAAAGCATGAGAATATATTATATTATATTATATTATATATATATATATATATAAATATATATATATATACACCTGGATCATGCATGGTCTTTAAGAACAATGATGTCAATGTTTACAAAAACGAATCACAGGTGTACAGGAAGAGGACAGGTGTGTTTCAGCTGAAGGAGTCTCCCTGTGCAGGCAGTGAGGAGAGGCTCATGAGCTTTGGGACCCGAGTGCATAAATCAGGGCTGACGTTCGACACTTGAAGCGAGGAGGCGGAGCTTAGGCGAAACAGGGTCGCTGCTGATTCAGCGCCGGAGCCACACCCAGCTGTTGATGAGCCAGAACGCCACGGTGATGGAGTACATGATCATCTCGCGCTTGGCTCGCTCTTTGTTCTCTTCCTCTAAGAGCTGCAGCCGCCGGTTCAGCTTAATGATCTGCGCAGACAAGTGGGGAAAAATATAAATACATATATATATACATATATATATAGCACAACAGCAATGCAAAAAAAACAAACAGTATAAAAAAAAATAAAATAAAATAAAGCAATTCACATTTAAAACTAACTCCTGGCTTGCTAATGCATGCAGCAAGAATTTTACAAAAATTCCTAATTCAAATGAACGTTTTATACTTAACACGCTTGATCTAAACCGTCATCGTTACCATAGTAACAACTCATTCACGTCGACTCGCATGGCGGCCGCTCCACATAATCAAAGCGTTAAAAATAAACATTTTGTTAGTTAAAAAAGAAACATATAATCGTTGATATGGGGACTTTCTCTGGAAGGAGACGTTTATTTAACATTTATGGAAGGAGTCTCCAGTGTCAGTGCTTTGTAACACTCAGTAAGTTTTTATTTAAACAGTTTTTATTTAAACATAAAAAGAGAAGCTCATGACATAGCAACTGTTTATCGCAACTATAACGTAAGTGATAACAGAAACTAACGTCCACATCGTTAAATATTTTCTATATTGTTGTTATTAAAACAGTTGAATATAAAAAATAAAAATAACAAATATATTGTGATTTTTATATAGTGCAATTAAAGTCTGGTAAAGACTAGTTTAGAGTGTGGCATGGACAACAGTCTCTTAAAGTGCTACTGCTCAAGCAAAATAAATTATATTTTCCCAGAAACATTATAGAGAGAGAGAGAGAGAGAGAGAAAGAGAGAGAGAGAGAGAGAGAAAGAGAGAGAGAGAAAGAGAGAGCGAGAGAGAGAGAGAGAGAGCCCTTTTGGCTGAAAGCAGTAGTTGTGTTAATGCACATGTTATGTATGTGTTATGTATACTCAATAACTGTGTAGAGCTGAACATTTTACGATGTTACACACAGCTTGCGTAGGAGCCTACATGTGTTTTTAGTAAGTGATGAAATTTAAAAAAATGGTTGTACCTGTCTCCTTAAAGCTGTAGCATCTGCCACGGCCAGGTCTTCTCCACCTTCCATAGACGTGTCCAGTGTGGCCAGGGCGAATCTGTCAGGAAAGATTAAAATATGAAGCTTTTAATGGTCTTAAGAACAAATGATTGGTGAGAAAATGAGCAGGAATGAAACAGATGCACTCCTGAGAGCTCCTGTGCCTCCATTCGCTGGTTTCCTTTTGCTGTTTGGGGAAAAGCTAGAAACAGGGAAATTCACTTCTATAGTCTTCTTGTACACAAAATCATGATAATGATTAAAATGTTTGATGTAAAATTCAAACTAACACATGTCTGGGTGTACAAACTTTTCCAAAAATATCTTCTGGGATTTTTTTTCTTAAAAGATTAGTGATTATTTGGTTATCTGCTGCACCTGATGCAGCTCATCAAGAGCCACAAAACTTAAACATTTAAAGAAATCAAAGGGAAAAGCTCCCATACTGAGCTCCTTTATCTATCTGTTTCATTCCTGCTCATTTCCTCACCAATGATTTGTTGTTAAGATCATTAAAAGATTAATATTTTGCCATTTTGGGCTTGGCCTATTTTTTGTTGCCCAGGAGTGTACAGTAAGTGTGACGTTGTCTTTATGGTATATAACGGTCAACCCCAGCGCCTTGCATAAGTATTGATCCCATTCTGGTACTCTGGAAAAGTATCAATCAGATGGCATCTCCCAAACTGTGGACATGCCATGGAGCACCACTGAATATGGAAAGAACATGGCACAACCACGGGTTTGCTTAAAGGAGGACGTCCATGAAAAGCCAGATAAGTAGGGTATTAGTCAGAGAAGCAATCAATAGAGAGATCCACAGCTCAGATGGGAGAAGCTGTTCACAGGACAATCATAGACCAAGATATTCTACAAAAGCTGGGCTTTATGGAAGAGTGGTGAGAAGACAAAATTGACAAAAGGTATGTCAGAGTTAGATTCAGCAAATGTGTGCTAAAAAACATTTTCTAATCTGATGAGACCAGAATGAAACTTTTTGGCCTTGGTCCAAAACTCCATGTTTGGTGGAAATCTAATACTGCATCCTCACAGTGAAGCATGGTGGTGGTAGCATCATGCTGTGGGGATGCTTTTCATCATCAGGGATTCAGGAACTGGTCGGGGTTGAGGGTAAGATGGATGGAGACACATGCAAGCCAATCCTAGAAGAAAACCTGTCCAAAAGCCTTGAGACAGGTGTGGAGGTTCATTTTCTAACAACAAAACAACCTTAAGCATGCTGCTAAAGCTACGCTGGAGTGGGTCCAAACCAACAACCTGAATGTTTAATAATAATAATAATGATTAAAAAAACAAAAAACACCCAGTCAAAGCCCAGATGTCAATGGGCAAGACGATCCAGATGTGCAAAAACACATACGCCGGACGACTTGCAGCTGTAACTGTAGACGAAGGCGGTTTTTAAAGTATAGACCTGGGGGATGAATAATTATGCAATTCTGTTTTTTTGTTTAATTAACTTTTGTGTCACAATAAGTATCTAAAGCAACACACAACCTTCATACGACACAATAAGCGATTTAAAGATTTATTCTACACTCGATTAAGCAACAGGATTTCAAAACCCACCTTAAAACACATCTTTTTCTTTCTTGTTTTTCTGATAACTGACTGTATGATCCGATTCATGCCATGGATTTCTTGTTTATTTCCTTTTGTTCTTTGTCTGCTGTCATGTTTATCTATTTTCATATTGTAAAGTGACCTTGAGTTTGCAGAAAGGCGCTATATAAAATAAACTTAATATTATTATTATTATAACATCTCCGGCTAACGTGAGCGCACTGGACCTAAAAGGAGACCAGGTCTGAAATGCCGAGAGTTCCTCCTAGTCACCGTGGACTAAAATAAGACCCAGTGAAGATTCAGACACAGGAAAGGAAAGAGATGTGGAAGATAGGGACGAGGGGAGAGGAGTTACCTGTTATCATGATGCTGGAGGTTAGAGGAGGTGGAACCCCCTCTCAGAGAAGGTTTACTGAGGAGAAGAGAGGAGAAGAAGGAGGGGGAAAAAAAGAACAGAGATAAAGGAGGACACACACAGACAGCGAGACACACACACATCACACACATCACACGATCAGTCAAAAGTCTGGACACGACAGACTTCAAATATATTTATCATCGTCCTAAAGACATTTTAATAAAGGCTTATGGTTGAAATTTATCAAATGTAAAGAGTGAATTTAATGTGAAAAACAGTTTTTAATTAAATCATTTTTGCCTAAAATGGAATCATTTCCTCAAACTCACTGTCATTAAGACCTTTTATTTAGGAAAAGTATTTGGGACGTTTAATAAAAGATACTAAGAAAGTCTAATGTCTAATGCTTCATCAGGAAAACTGTTCAGAATTTAAAACATAACAATAGATTATGTATGACATCATTCCTTATTTATTCATTATTACTCTAATTATTAAAATTAATAGTTTGCAATCAATTTTAATAAAGAAACTTTTGACTGGTAGTGTATATACAGCGTAAAGTTATACTGTATAATCGCAAACTGGTGCGCAAAAGCAGATCAGATTAATTAATCCTGAATTAATAATAACTAATAATTAATTAATCCCGGAGATGTAACGGAAAAACTCTAAGCTCATGCTCAGGCAAAGCGACTTCGAATAAGTGGCGTGAAAAATCGATGAGATTGCTGTCGAGTTTTAGTTTAATAATCTGTAAATGTTAGTGTTTGAATAATGATGGCAGTCTGATCTATAGGATGGAATGAGATGTGAGGAGGCTGGGAGGAATATTAATTAATTATCAGTGAGACGCACTCAGGACTAGTGAGTAACTCTGTACTGAACACAAACAACGGTAAGGGATTAGTCATTAATCACGATAAAACGAATAATGCAATTTACTGTGCTGTGTTTGATTTATGTGGCAAACAGCATCAGGTGTTGATGGAAAAAATAATGAGAAAAAGGAACAATGAGTCTAAAAAAATAATAATATCCAAACTTGTGCTTGTCAGACTTGAACAGAGTGTGTCCAACAAGAACAGTTTAGGTGTTGATTCATAAAATAACCAAGTTTGAGGTTATTTCATTGGTGACTTTCTCTCTGACTCGCAAACGACCGCCTTCAGTGAAGAGCAAGACGAGTAGGAGATGGAGAAACAAAGCAATGGGAAGCAAACTCCAGCTGAGCAACGACTCGAAATCATCACTAATCTACAGGACGCAGCATCCAATATCTCACACACACACATGCAATCCCACATCAAGCGAGAACCAAGGGGTCAAAGGTCACAGGCATCAACGGGGCAGAGACGGATCACCTGCGCTGGTTCTCATCCAGGACCTCCAGGAGCTGCTGGTAGGCCCGACGTGTGCTGGACTGGAGGAAGGAGAGAACGCCGCGCGCACCGGAAACACCCTGCCCCTCATCAGGAGGACGCCGAAGCGACAGAGCACGCAGAGCGGAGGGGGAAGGAGGAGAAACACTAACCACACACAGGAGAGAGAGAGAGAGATAAAGAGTGAGAGAGAGTTAGAGAGTGAGAGAGAGAGAGAAAGAGTGAGAGAGAGTTAGAGAGTGAGAGAAAGAGAGAGAGAGAGAGAGAGAGAGATGGGAGCATTAAGTGGGAGACTTTAGGATTTAGCATTTAGAGAGGAAGAAATACTGTTTTCTTGTTTTCTTGCAAGAAATATAAAAAAGAAATTAAAGAGAGAGAGGAAGTTAGAGAGAGAGAGAGAGAGAGAGAAAGTGAAAGAG
>CM040467.1:892796-912836 GCA_022758105.1 Pangasianodon gigas
GTTCCAGTTCATCCCAAAGGTGTTCAGTGGGGTTGAGGTCAGGGCTCTGTGCAGGACACTCGAGTTCTTCCACTCCAACCTTCACACACCATGTCTTCATGGAGCTCACTTTGTGCACAGGGGCATTGTCATGCTGGAACAGGTTTGGGCCTCTTAGTTCCAGTGAAGGGAAACTGTAATGCTACAGCACACAGAGACACTCTATACAATTGTGTGCTTCTGACTTTGTGGCGACAGTTTGGGGAAGAACCACATATGGGTGTGATATGTTTGGTGTATCTTGGGATTTTAAAGACAGCGTGATATTGATGAACCGGGTCAGCGGCAACAGTGTTCGTCACTATACCAGTATGTGATGATGAAGCAGGAGCTCAGGTTATGGACAAAGTATTGGAATGTTGTGTTTAAACTTGATGCATTCCACATTTATGCACCTTGATGCTGTTCTGAATCTCACAACCTGCTGCATAACGCACACTGACTGAGGCAATCTAGTTGACGGTAGACAGATTTTTTTTAGGACATATTAAAAGCGTGCTTGTAAGACAATCATTTCAGAATCAGGAATGTGCAGGTATGTTCAAACGCTGACAAAACCGAAGTAAAAAAAGTTCAGTAAAAAAGCACAACATGCAGTCACCTCACAGTTAAACATGAGACAAAATAAAGATGCTAGCCAGACTCAAATATCTCTTACGCATGACGTGAGGACAGAATGCTGAATCTCATAACCAACACTGACAAACAACTTGCTGACTTCCTGTCTAGAGACAAACACGATGTGCTACATTAGAAACTTGGTTAGAAGAGGATGACAATCATATACTCTTTGTTTCTGTATTAATGCACTTAACTAGCAAACTAGTTTTTAGCTTGTTTAGTTAAGTGACCAGTGGGCTAGCTAATAAATGAGCTGAACCGTTCAGCAAAATCTTTAACTCTCAGCTGCTTGGCTCTATGCTAGGATTGTTTGTAATATTTTCCACATCATCACAAAATACTGCTTCTTTGTCTTTCCATCCTTCCGCCCTTTGTGTCAGTTACAGTCACTGGAAGATTAATGACAGGATAGTGGACGAAACACAGAAAGGGGGTGTGTGAAAGAGAGAGAAAGAGAGAGAATGATAGCCAGGTGTTAGCTTTGAAACCAGAATGGATGTTTTTTCCCCTCGATCTATGTGAGTTTATCACTGGCGTATCATTCTGGTGGTGGCGAGGAGCCATAAAGGAATTAGCATGAAGTGAAAATGAAGCCTCATTCATTCATTTCCTATTCTTATAATCTAAAATAATGTGATTTATGTATATATGGTATGCATCTCTACATGTTCACACCTGATGATGATAATGATGATGATGATGATGTGGAGCCTCAGAGATCAAGTGTGGGTGTGGCCTGGGATGCTGTCATGGCGACCCATCCTTGGTTTCTAGGGCTCTTCAGACATGCAGCTGGAAACAGAATGCAAGACAGGTGAAGAACAGAAAAAGCCACAACTATACACAAATCACCTGCGTGATGTTCATGCCTTGGAGGTTGCTGGATGTTTCTTGAGAAGAAGCATCTGAGAAGCGGATTTTGTATAGCATCTAGACCACTGTCTACAACACAAGGACCTATCTTAAAGCCTAAAAAAAAAAAATCATGGATAGAAAATTCAGACCGAAGATGAAAATGTTCTTTTTCTTGGCGTCAAATGTAATATGATGATATACGAATGAGAGGATGGCAAGCGTCACATCCAAATAAATGAACATAAATAAATCTAATAGGAGTCTAGTATAGTTAACAATAAACAATGCAAAATAACTCACCCTTGTAATGAGACAAAAAACAAAAAACAAAAACAAAAACAAGAAGTAATATAAAAAGCTATCAATGCAAAGTAAGAAAAAGTTATTATTACTCTACATACTGTCTGCAGAGGAAGGTCTTTAGCCTTGTGTGGGTGAGGCTGAAGACCTGAGTTGGCGTACCGGTGTGTAGTTTGCGTAGATAATGTAAAGCCTGGAATGCAAAGATGAGTTTTGAATTCGATTGCTGCTACCACAGAAAGCCAGTGCAATGAGCTCAGTATATAATGGCATCACATTGGAGAACTTTTGGAGGTTAAAATCCAGGTGATTAACAGCATTCTGAGCACTTTGTATAAGAGATATCACATATGAAGTGAGACCAGCAAGCAGAAAGATGCAGAAGTCAGGTCTTGAAATAACTAGCGCTTATATAGGATGTTGAACAGGTTCTGCAGCCAGAAAACGTCGTATTCTTCTGATCTTTTGAAGAAATCTGGAGGGTCTCTTAGTTGAGTTGATGAGATCCATCGTTCAAAATCACACCATGATTCTTAGCCGTGGACTGCGAGGGTGTCGATGATGACTGACAGGTCCAGTGTGGAGAAGTGCTGCATTGGTAGCTATATCAGTTCAGTTTTGATGGAGGAAAAGAGACAGTGTGTCATCAGCATAGAAATTATAGGATGTACCATGAGACCTGAGCCCAGTGATTTAGAACACAAGGAGAATGCGAGTGGACTGAGTACTGACCCCTGGGGGACTCCATTATTAAGGCTGTGAAGTGATGAACCTGAACCTACGTGGTTGGAAAGATCCTGAAAGTGTGAGGAGAACCATGTCAGAGTGTAGCTCCTGATGCCCAACATGGATGTCATCAGAGTAGACAATCACACACACACACTTTACCATTGACTAGTAACACGATTAACACGAAAAACAAAAGCTTATAATAACAGTAATCGACCAATGACCTGTTTGAAAGCTGTAAAGTGTATCCGTGTGTGTGTGTGTGTGTGTGTGTGTGTGTGTGTGTGTCTGTGAATTGCAGACATTATTACAGAGTCTGTACTAAAGGAAGTGACTTAACAAGATGTAAATAAACAAGCAAGCTGGAAGCTATTTGAACACTGTGTGTTTGTGTGTGTGTGTGTGTGTGTTGGTGTGAGAGGTGGATGAAGGGCTCGAGAATAAACAGATGTCAGAGCATCTAACAGCTAGCTCTGTTCTTCAGCAGGGGGTTTTCATTAGAAATACCTGTGACGTTTACGTGGAAAATCAGTGTTCGAGAGATTCGTAAAACGCATCTGGGTCCTGTCAGACAACTCAATACAACACAAAGCTGTGAACTTTGACCCCTGATTATCAAGTTTAAGAGACATGCTGAGTTTATGCACTCTCGAACTGCGGCATTTTAGTGTGTTCTCTTGGTCAGTGCTTCCTTGAGGACTTCATTTCATTTATCTTTAGTCATCGCTTTATCCCTTTATCCCATAAACACGGGGTGTGAGGCCAATGGCGTAGCCAGGAATTCATTTCGGGAAACAATTGAAGAGTCTTGAGCTCTTCTGTGAATGCGTGACTGCTCTGTGTGTGTAATCTGGATTTAAAAATACTATCGAGGTATGGTTCCTAATGTTCTCTGAAGACTGTTCTGGATTTTATGGCCATAGAAGAAAAACTTTCCATGGACTAAGCTCTGAAGTGCTTGGGATGGACTAAAATTTCCCTGAGCTAAACCATTTAAACATCATGAGCAGGACATTGTAGTCAAAGTGGAACTTAAAAGCCAGCCAATGTAAATTAAATAAGACTGAGATAACATGTTAAGAATCATCTAGTGTTTGTAGAACACCTCAGTACTAGCATTTTCACATCAAAATTGGTGTTTTAGAGCTTTTTGTACAAGTCTATTAGCGCTGTAGACACAAATAAGACCTGTATATAAAAAGAAAAAGATGACTGATGATGAATTTCTTGGAAAACTGTGAAAAAATTTGGATGTTTCATCACACACTCCTGCAATCGAATGCTCTATAGAACACATACTGTATGTTCCGTCCTTGTAAACAACCTGGACAAGACAAAACATGGGTCTTTGATGTAGTCCTGCTTGTTGCCCAACTCGCTGCATGCTATTCTCCTTCCAAACAATCCCTTATGTCTTCATTCATTCCCCCTACAGCTTTTAATCTTAGCTCAGACGCGTTCGAGCATTGCAGATCATCATTGCAGATCATCATCGTCTGTGATGATCTCTGAGGCGCAACGCGCAGTTTAATATACAGCTAGTGTCTAAAGGGAAGCCAGCATTTGGAGCATATTAAGGCACGTTAGTTGTTTGTGTGTGTTATTGCCTCAAAGATCTACGATAAAGGGCACGTGCAGTATGTTGAATGTCCAAGCTTCCTGTTTCAAAAGAAGATACATCAACATACAGAATTAAATCATGCCTCTCAAGCCATTTCCTGGGCAATTTAATGAGCTACCAGCTTTAAAAGAATGAGAGCCGTTACATTATTTTCAGATAATTCATATTCTTTAAGGGCTCATGCGATAATTAACGGGTTCTTAGCTTAGAAAAATATGGATCTACTACTTAGAACCCTTTCTGATAGGAAAACACTTTGTTGTAGTGTTCTACATAGAACTTTTAAGGGTTCTCTGAGAGAGAGAGAAAGACAACCAAAGATCCTATAAGGGTTTGTTAATATTCTTAAGGTTGTGTTTTCATATCTAAGGACGCTTTTGGGCCTTTGAGCAAACTTCTTAACCCTCATCATCTCAGCTATGTTCGGACTGACTGCTGCCAAAAGAATAAATCTAAATCAGTATCTGAAATTTCCAAATACTCAGTTTTGTGATTTATGTGAATGTAATGCCGTAGCGTACAGTGTTGGTAATTCACAGCGATCTCTTTCTCAATCGCTCTTTCTCTCTCTGTGTCTCTGCAGATGTGAACGAGTGTGAGAACTCAAACGGAGGATGTGAGGGAACATGCTGCAACACCATCGGCAGTTTCTACTGTAAATGCCCCGAGGGCAGCACACTCGGACTGGATGGCAAAACCTGCCAGGGTAACATACATATGCTAACCGTGTTATTATTAACAGAATATGTCACCTGACGATCAGAGGAAATTAATGAGGACCTTGCTTAAAGGGCAAAGTCACCAGGAACAAGGAACGGTTTGCATTAAGCTATATAATGCTATCACATCCCATCTTCTGGAAGCTAAACGATTTATAGTGTTTATGGACAGGAAGTGAGTGTCAAAAATTTCAGCTTCGGACACATGTCATCTTTGAAAATTTCCAAAAATAAGCACACCATCATAGTTTTTACAAAATTTCTGTTTTCTTTCATTTCTGAGTCACGTTTTGTCATTGACGATTCACAGGAAACAGATTAAAAATAACTGAACGTTTGCTAACTTGCTACGAAAGTTGATTAGCCACACAAGCAGCCATTTTTGCTGGACTTTTTTAATATTAATTTCCTATAGGAGTGTCACTCCTTTGCTAAACACACAAGTTGTTTCGACCCACGACCCACGAAACACTGAGATTGGTGGTTGGATAAAATTTGTTAACATTGTGCTAATTTCAGTTTCAGTTATTTAATAAAATATGTAAGTTATGTGGCTTTGAACCAATAACATCTGATATACAAATTATTAAAGATTGCCATGACACATGGAATCATTTAGCTGCAGAACCTGCATACTAATCTAGCTAGTTAACTTAGTGATGAACACAGTCATAGTTGTTGTGGTGTATTTTGTGTAGTGCTAAATAAATCACTGAGAATATAGATACTGAAATTCCCATGTGACAGACGTGAATTTACTAGCAGTTAGCTAGCTAGTTATTAAAAACAGAAGGAAGACATAAGGGTGTTTTCATATAGAGACATGTATTAGTGCACTTAACTATCTAACTAGCTTGCTATAAATATGTTATTACATTATGTTAGCTACCACTTTTTAGCCCAGTCAGTAAGCTTTCTGGGCAGGAGAACTTTGGACTGAGCATCACACTGGAGCTTTTATTTGATCTGGCAGGCTAGCTAATTTATGATTTCCACCCCTGAGATGCAGAAACACGCTACCATTGTTTTAGGAGTAAGAATTTGCTGACTGGACTTATGGTGTTGTGTTGTGCTGAATGTTGTGTTCTGAGTGAGCTGCAGGTCTCAGGGTGCAGCTGGTGAGAGATAGAGACAGAGAGATAGAGAGATAGAGAGAGAGAGACAGAGAGAGAGAGCAGGGTAAAGGGTAGCAGTAGCCTCTTGCCATGATATAGAGAGGGCGAGAACAGTTAAAGTGCTGAATGTGTTTGAGGAAATACAGAGAAGATAAAAGGAGAGACAGAGCGAGAGAGAGCGAGAGAGAGAGAGAGCAGAGAAGATCTTCATAAAAGTGTAGTGGCTCTTTAGAGATGTGGTGTGTTTTTCCACCCTGGGTTTTATTACCCCTTTCTTTCTGGCTGGGGTCATGTGTAGCAGAGCTTGCATTCAGTCATGTTCCTGGGTCAAAGATCTAGACTCTATCTCATTTCAAAAGAGGTCACTTAGTAGTCGAGAGTCACACACACATCCGTGTAGCTCCTCCATATCTACAGCGACGGCTTGCTCAGCTCAGTTAAAGTGCCTAAAGTCATACGTTGGATTAGGATTAGAACGTATCAAAATGGCTGGAACAAGCAACAACAGCAACAACAACAACAACAAAATGGAGGCTGCATAGTCAGTAAAAATCTTACAAACATGAATTCAGTTTATACATAAAATTTCAGGCTCAAATAATAAAGCTAGATTAGTTTAAGTCACACTGATCATAAGCCCAAGTGCAAAGTACCTACACTCCTAAATGGGCCAAGCCCAAAATGGCAAATATGAAGCTTTTAATGGTCTTAAGAACAAATGATTGGTGAGGAAATGAGCAGGAATGAAACAGATGCACTCCTGAGAGCTCCTGTGCCTCCATTCGCTGGTTTCCTTTCGCTGTTTGGGGAAAAGCTAGAAACAGGGAAATTCACTTCTATAGTCTTCTTGTACGCAAAATCATCAAATAAAATATTTGATGTAAAATTCAAACTAACGCATATCTGAGTGTACAAACTTTTCCAAAACTATCTTCTGGGATTTTTTTTTCTTAAAAGATTAGTGATTATTTGGTTATCTGCTGCACCTGATGCAGCTCATCAAGAGCCACAAGACTTAAACATTTAAAGAAATCAAAGGGAAAAGCTCCCATACTGAGCTCCTTTATCTATCTGTTTCATTCCTGCTCATTTCCTGATCAGTGATTTGTTGTTAAGACCTTTAAAAGATTAATATTTTGATATTTTGGGCTTGGCCTGTTTTTTTTTGCCCAGGAGTATACTGTTGAAAATGTCTCAGTTCAGCACCAAGAGCTGTTTATAACTCACGACTCCAAATATTTCACTTTACTTCACTTGCACGTTCCTACAGTAGCACACACTGTTATTGTTGTTTCTTAATGAATAACACCTGATACTGACTCAAATGTTACAGTCCTCTATGAGTTACAGTATGTGAGGAATAAAACGCTTGGAGATGTTATTTTATTTAAACCACAGCAATTTGCCAATGATTACAACTTTTGATTTATTAATAAACGACATGCTTTTAAACCATTTATAGTTCAATTTAATGTTGTTTAATGTCTGCGAGACAAGTTAGCTCCTGTTATGACTTACGACAAAGCCACGATAAACCATCGCTAATAAGACACAGCTTAACACTATCATGTTACTGAAAAAACAGAAAGCGTGGAAAACTTACTGATTGTTACAAAGCAAGTAATTAGGAATTATTATTATTATTATTTTTATTCATCTGGATAGTGTAATTTTTCTATGTTTAACTGCGAGGTGAGGTTTTACACGTATGTGCTAGCAGAAGAGTTATATGACACTTTGTACTGATCTTTATTTTGCTCGGTGTTTCCACATACCTGCATGTTTTCTGATTCTGAAAAGGTCATATGTCATCCGTCCATGCTAATTAATCCGCTTCGTGAAGGTTTACATGTGAAGGGCAACAGATAATGGGATTCAGAATGAGTAGCTTTTTAATTTGTCAGAATTATATTATATACATGTTTAACAGTTTTTTTCCTAATAGATGACCCTATGATACAATATACTGTATGTTTATGTGTATTAAAACATTTCTGCTTTATCAGCATTTGAAATTAGCTGAGCCGTATTCTGGAATGCGCACACACACACACGCACACACACACACACACACGCACACACACACACAGGAAGCTGGTCTCGTGTGGATGCGTTTTGCAGATGTTCTCTAAATCTCAGTGCAGGAATGGACAGGTACATTCCTCCTGAGGAAAACTGGACTTGTTTGTGTTCCGTGCACACACAAGCATGTTCCATGAAGACTAAGAAAAAACTCCGCAGCATTCCAAATGGATGTTCCAGAATTCTATAAACTCCAGCACGTTTTTACGAGACTTCCTTACACAGCAGTGATCATTAAAACTGTAAGTATGGATGTTGAAGTTAAAAATGTAGCGGTTGGTAGCCGAAGAGACAAGTATGTGCAGTTTTTTATTAGTCAGTGTACGCAAAAGGAATGAGTGAGGAATTTGTAAATTAACATCCAAAATCAAAATCCACGCCAGAGAGAAATCACACGTGAAAAACGTGAAATGTTTCACTTTTTTTTTATTAGTGACACGCAGAAAACGTACCATACTGAAAAGCAAAATCTTAACTGCATTGTTCTTATGTTGCTTTATTTCTTCAGGTTTTATGCCACTGCCACTACATCTGAGATTCTCGTTAGTGCAATTTCTCAAGAACGAGGGTTGAAAGTTGAAAATTATTATTGTAACCAGCACATGAACTGATTTGATTTTGGAATTGATCCAAAGAGGGTCAAGGTCACAGCAAGGTCACATGTTTGAAAGGACTAGACTAGTTGGCGGTGGAGGCATCCCTGTGGACGCCGTTAGTGTCGAGGTCTACTTATTTAAGGGTTTAACCCCGACTTTGCATCCAAAGTGAATGTAAATCCCTTTTCAATTGCATTTCACTTCCATCAGTGTGCTGCAGTTGTGTTACACTGAAATGCAATCACTGTCCAATCATAGCCCTAAGCTGTACTGGTTGTAATTGGAGAAGGAGAGAAGGACCTGAAAGCATAATTTTCCACAATTTTCAATATTTTCCAAAGATTTTGATTTTAATTATACTGATCTATCTATTGTTCAACCTCTATGTTTCCTCAAAAAATGTAATCAATAAACAAATTTCAAATAAAAATTATTTTTTTATAATTAAAAACTACAAATATATTCAACCAATGATATTTAAAATTTTTTAAAGTTACTGCACTTTTAAAGATGGCCTCCCACTTCTAAATTCATCCCTTTTTTTTTTAATTGTGGGTTTTCAAACCACAATGACATCATGTTATTGAAACTGTTAAAGAATGTAATGATATCTGAAGCATATCATCATAGACCCATGACATGAGGTAATGGTGTGTGTGTGTGTGTGTGTGTGTGTTCTTCATCCTTACTGCATCATTTTAATTACATCTACTAAAGCAGAAATGGATTGTTAGTCTCTGTCTTTTGTCACACTCCAGTTGTAGGGAACAGTTAACTCTTTATCCAAGTCATATGTGAAAATACGCTTTACTCAAAACAATTCGCTATAAAGGAGAACTGTAATGCCTTCGATGGTTTTATGGGTTTGTTAAGTGGGTCTTTGACTGTAATCTCTCTTGTAAATATGCCTCACTCTAGCTCTTCTTTATTAAGACCAGAATTGTCTACATTTACCTAATAAATAACAGACTTCTTTTAATCTCTGAATAGCTGAAGCAGGAATGACTGAAATACTGCAACATTCATATTGCGTTTAAATCCTTTTATAATAAAAAACTATAGCGTCTGTTATTTCAAATTATGTGAGATTAGCTTCAGGTTTTGATCTGAGAGTTGGTGAAATGAAATATAATAACTATAAATATAAATAAGCTAGCAGGGCTAAACCTTATCTCTCTTTCAAAAAACCAACTACATTGTCTTATTTGCTGTTAATAAATGGTTTGACTTTTGTGGAACGAACAATAGCACCACCAGTGGTCTAGCCCAGACTGTAGATTCATGCAGGTTATAGCTGAAATGCCCTCTAGATTTTGTCCATTGAAGCTAATTTATTAAATTTATTTATTATATAAACCCAATTCCCTGACGCATACAGTGCACAACAGGTCATTAGGAGTGACTGAGAATAGAAGAAATATAATAGTGGGTGTAATAAACATGAACGAGATGGATTATTTTTTCAATAATTCCTTTTTCCTTCCCATTCAATATCATGACCAGGCGTCACTGATATGGACGTCAGTGTGAGTGTGTGCTTTTATTGTGCATAATGTACAGTATGTGTGTGTCTTTGTGTGTGTTAACGTGTGTCTGTGTGTGTGTGTCTCTGCAGATGTAGATGAGTGTGAGGAAATGAACGGTGGCTGTCAGCAGAACTGTGTCAATACGCTCGGCTCGTACTACTGCGAGTGCGGCGAGGGTTTCCGCATTCACACAGATGCTCGCACATGCATAGGTACTCGACTTATACGCCTTATAGCCACACATAGACAGATACACTAACAGTTTGGGCAAGTATGTACACATACACTACACTACATAGATATGTATAGTAGATACAAAAACATATGAGACACAGCTGTGCAAAGATGAAGTTTTTGCGAAGTCAAAGATGAATTATTCTTATGCGTTTGCCAATTATTTGTGTGTGTGTGTGTGTGTGTGTGTTCTGATGTAGCTGTGAACTCTTGTGCGGTAAAGAATGGAGGTTGTGAGCACAGGTGTCTGGACCTTGGAGATGAACACTACAAGTGTGAATGTCGTCCTCAGTACCGGCTCAAGAGTGATGGCAAACATTGCGAGTGTAAGCGCACACACACACACACACACACACACACACACACGAGTGCTGGTGCTGAAATAAAATCCTGTACATAATAATTATATGGACCACTGGCCTAATGGAGGTGTGTGTGTGTGTGTGTGTGTGTGTGTGCAGTGAAGGACCCATGTTTGGAAGCTAATGGTGGATGTACTCAGTTGTGCAGCAATGAAAACGGAATCCCAGAATGCAGCTGCAGACCGGGATACACACTCGCTACAGATCGCAAGAGATGCGACGGTAAAATACAAGCACAGAAAAACACGCCTGAAAAAATTCCTTTAAAAAATCCCAATGAAAATGTCACAGTTTAGAAGATTTAGTGTTTAAATGCATTCAGATGATAATGTGCCTGTAAGGGCATACAGCCAAAGAAAAGAACAAACTGTTACGGTATTATTCTGCTATATTTAACCTTAATTTAAATTCCTTTCATCTGTATTTAGTCCTTCAAAGTACTCGTTACAAATGACTGTACACGATACATCAGTTGAATGGGTTCAGTTTAGCATCCAATCAAGTTTATCAGCATTGAAACGATCAAGAATCCTGCCAATTCATTACCTTCTGTAATCTTCTCATGCTACACAATGGAGTTAGCGCTATAGCTATGTGTGTGTGTCTGAATATGGATTAGCCATAAGACTGCAGTGTTGAACGTGAGCATGAGCACGCCTGATCCTACCTCAGAAAAATGCTTCAATATGCAAAGACTTGTCTAAAATGAGGCATGATAATTTCCGTATAATTTCCATAAGCATGCTGATAACTGGCTAAATAAAGTTGTTTTCTTTGCTAATGCCAGGTTGGACTAGCATCGATTCCAGTATCTTGAGACATATAACACGACTCCAAAGCAGTTTGTGAGCAGCGTGCTGAAGTGAACTATAATGTGTTTCTTTATATAGTTCTATAAAGTGTGTTCTATAAACTTATAAAGTGTTTCTGATGGTCCGATGGTCTTTCTTGAATTTGTTTTCTATCCCCTCAGATGTGGATGAGTGTGTATCCGGCCGGAACGGGTGTGCTCACGGCTGCGTGAACATTCCGGGCTCCTTCAGGTGTGTGTGTAACCCTGGATTTGAGCTTGGTGTGGATGGGAAGCAATGCTATCGTGAGTAAATACTCACACACACACACACACACACACACACACAAACATATATATATTGTTTCAGACATTGTTAGAAGCCCTGTTTGATTAGACTAGTGCTGAAACCTTGGTGAACTCTTTGCTCTTTGTGTGTGTGTGTGTGTGTGTGTGTGTGCAGGTATTGAGATGGAGATAGTGAACGGCTGTGAGAAGGATAATGGAGGCTGTGCGCACCAGTGTGAACACACCAACTTCGGCCCCCTCTGCACCTGTAACCGCGGCTATGAGCTCGCTGATGACCTCAGGATGTGTATAGGTATACATCTACACACACACACACACACACACACACACACAATCATAATGACTGTTTTCTTCTCATCCCACAGCTCTTATTCACATTCATCATCTAATTCATCTGCTCATATTGAACATCACACTCAGTTACTGTTTGACTTCATAGTATGTAATTATGTAAGGATAATGATTTATAATCGCACTGTCCGGTCTCACCCACAAGAGGATGGGTTCCCTAGTTCCTTTATACAGTCACCTCTGGGATCTAAATCTACATCTGGAGTTCTGTAAAGCTGCTGTGTTAAAAGCTGTTATTAAAAGCACTATAAATTTATATAGGCATTATTTATATAGGAAGTGACACTGATATCTAATTAATACATCATTCAGCACCTCAAAGTCATAAATGTTTAAGGTTCAGGATTCAGGCACTTGATACCTCTGTGTGTGTGTGTGTGTGTGTGTGTGTGTGTGTTTTCCAGACACTGATGAGTGTGAAACTGAAGAGTCATGCTGTCACCACATCTGTAAGAACTACCCAGGAGGGTACGAGTGTAGCTGCAAGCCCGGATACACACTCAGCTTAGACGGCTGCTCGTGTGATGGTGAGTGTTAAACTTCTCTGCAACGTTCACTCTAAATCCTTTATCACTGATTCTTTATACTTGTGCCTAATATATGCCTAACTGTGCCTAAAAGATTTATTTATTTATTTGGATGAGTGTATTGTGAGTATTTTTAGAAAAAAAAGCTTTAATGGCGGACATACAGTAATGTAAGCCTAATAATATACTGACTAAAAAAAGCATGTTGTTATATAACAAAGAAAAACTTCTAATCATTGATATGGTAAAGCTTCAGCATTTATGGAAGGTGTCTTAAGTGTCAGGACTTTGTACCGGTCAGTAAGTTTTTAGCTTTCTTGGTAACAAGACAAGATTTTCCATCTTAGAGAGTAAAAGAGAAGCTGGTAAGGGAATGACTGCAATGATTCGTTCAGTAATAAACTGAAAATTGCAACTGTTGGCAAATTGCTGTGGTTATAAGTGCGATAATCGTTATAGGAAAATAATCCACTTTGGTGTGGTAATTAATCACACCACACTGGTGGTCAACACAATACAGGTGATCACAATCAGGTAACACAGCAATGACAGGACAGAAAAAAAAGCATATGGTAAATGTAAACAAAAGTAAACAAAAGTGCACATAATGTTATAAATTATTAAAAAAAATGAATGAACTCATTGTGTTTGGAATTTTTAGTATGTGTGTTTACAGGTGTGATTTTTTTTTTTCTTCATAATTTCTCCAGGCCAGTGTGTGGAATTTTATATTAATGATCAGGATTTAAATTAGAAATCAATATTTTGGTATTAATTTGTGTTTGACGTTATTTTTAGACGTTAACGAGTGTTCACTCGAGACATCAGGCTGTAATCACTACTGCATCAATATGCCAGGATCCTACGAGTGTTTCTGCAGGGAAGGCTTCCGTCTGGACCACAACCAACACACCTGTATTCGTGAGTACTGCGCAAAACACGCTACAAATACTGCATCCAGGAAGGTGATTAGTACGTGTACGCTCCAGGCTACTTTGAAAAATTATAAATTATAAATGAAAAATGATTGATTTATTGTATATTGATATGAAATCAGGAGATGACCCAGATCAACAGCAGTTCAATGAGGGTTCAGTGTCTTCTGCTTGCATTAAATGATGCGTATGAGTGTGTATCTGTGTGTGTGTGTGTGTGTGTGTGTGTGTGTGCAGCTCTATATGAGAGTGATCTTGAACCTGAAGAAGAGGATGAGTCCGAAGGTGAAGAAGAAGAGCTAGAAGTGCTCCGTCTTCCTGACCTACTGTTCCGGCAACCACCTCAGCTCCTGCAATACACCGCCGCACTACACTCACCTTATGACACCGAAGACACACACATGTCCTACTCAGGACACACACGCAGCCGAGAGCAAAGAGGAGAACTCACCGTGATTAGCAAGATCAGTAAGAAAGGACCACACACACACACACACACACACAAACACACACACTGAAATCACACCTAATGACATGGTGAACTAGAGCAACTTTATTTTGTAACTATGATTATTGTTTATATTCATGTGTATTTCAATGTGTATCTTGCATAAGTATTCACCCCTCTTGAACCTTTTTCACATTTTGTTCTGTAAGAACCTGGAAGTGAAATGAAATTTACTGGGATTATCTGTCGTCTACACAAAATAGCCCATAATACTTGCCCATAAGTGGAGCGAAAAATCAGTACAGTTTGCAAAATTATTTACAAATAACAAACTTAATTTGTGGTTGTGGCTGCATAAATATTCACCCTCATCAGTGTGAAACATTTAAATTAGTTCCGGTAGAAGTGGCACAATTAGTTGAATAGATTTGATGTGTGTGTAGTTAAAGTGTCACATGATCTCAGTATAAATACGCTTCTTCCTGGAAGACTCAGTAGTTTGTAAAAGAACGTACTTAAACAAATAGCAGTATGAAGACCGTGAAGCTATCAGAGCAAGTCCAGCACCAACTTCTAGTAAAGTATCAGTCAAGTTTTGGTTATTAAAAAAAAAAACAATCCCGCAGAGCACCATTATAAAATCTATTATATAAAACAGGTAGGTTTGGTTCTAAAATCTGATTGGCTGACCTGCATTCGAAGCCGTTGTAAATTCCTTGATATACGTAGAAATGTGACCGCATCTGTATTGATGTTATTAACCCACTACGAGTCATGCTTAACAACATCCTTACTCCTGATAAAATCACTGGAATGCATGTCCTCTCATGCCTTTTCGCTTTAATTAATAATGAGACAGAAAATAATCCCAAATAAATCCATTTCAGTTCCATACAAAATGTGGAATTATTCAAGAGGGGGGTGAATACTTATGCCAAAACACTATATATGACTGAACATTGACTGGCAGGTGTTCTTGGATGTAGCGTACACATTATTCTTTCTGTTTGTATGTTTACGTGTGTGTGTATGTGTGTGTGTGTGTGTGTGTATCAGTGTGTATGGCAGGCTCATTTGGTGAAGACTGCAGTCTCAGCTGTGAGGACTGCGCTAACGGCGGTGTGTGTGGCGAGGAGAGGGATCGCTGTGTTTGTACACCTGGCTGGACCGGCGTCACCTGCAACCAGAGTGAGTCCAATATGTCAGATCTCAGACCTGTGCTGATTAAAGGGGCAGAAAAAGGTCTGACTTCAGAACGTCAGATTTAGTAAGCAGTTTATATCAGAGTTACAGTGAGAGATAAACTCATTGGTGGGAAAAAGCTGCTGGAATATCCCCAGTGTGTAACAGAATGGGAGACTTTTTGTTCAGGTCAGGGGTGTGAAACCTTTTTTTTGTATTGGGTCAATATCTAGTGTTTTTTTTAAACAAATTATGGCTTTACCATACCAACTATTCAGTCCTTTTGAACTTTTCCACATTTTCAGTGTTACAACCTGGAACTGAAAAGCCCTGTGTCTCAATTCACCTACTTATACTATGCACTAAAGGTATATACTCTTTTTGTGAAGATAAAGTGCATACTTTTGAGTGTGTAGTAAAAGAGTAGTATGCGAGCACTGGGACATACTAACTAACACGTCACATAACGTAAGAGACCGTTGTTGTTGCCTAGTTACGCACGCCGTCACCGTAAACAACCTCCTCGTCGCATTTCAGCTTTTCTTCATTCATTATTCCTGATATAATTTATACTGTATCATTTAATTTACTATTCCCTTGATTTATTTTTCCACATTTCATTTACACCACTCTAAAATGCGTCCTTTGAATTCGGCGAAGCAAACCGTCACAAAACTCCTCCTCCTACCTCGTGCAAGGAATTGTGGGTAATATTAGCTGGAAAAGTGTCCATGGATCCACACTTCGAAAATCTACCAGAAATACTCGACCATCCGGGAACCTGTGGGATCCTCATTTCAGCATACTACAGTTTGGGACACAATAATTCTAATCTCGGATACTATTTAGGACGGATAGAAGGCGAATTGAGACGCAGCAATGGATTTAATACTTGTGATTATATATGAAATGGAATAATGGACCTATTATATAGATTATATTTAAAATTTTTACCTAATGAAGAAGTACATAACATTAGTTCAGTTTATTGCTCTATTTTGCCCCCTAGTGGAAAAACAAAGATTAACTCTTTTTTAAATAAGATTTTTTGATTAAATTATGGTCCACAAGATGATTTTAATTTAGAACACAAATTCTAAATTGCTTCACTGGGCCAGATTAAAACTTTTATCGGGCCTGTGTGCCACATGTTTGACGCCACTGGTTTAGGCAAAAGAAAAAAAATTTGCTCATGATGGAAAACTTGGAATGGTTTCCCAGCAGGTAACCTTCATTAAAATCCAGATTCAAAATCACAATCAGACTGAAGGGAAAACCAGGAAAAAAAAATCAGAGGAACTAAAATCAGGAACAATGATGTGTAATGAATGGACCAGGATTAGAGACCACGACACGAACCAGACCAGACATAGATACTGATTGAACATCATAGAAAAAAGACTGGATATCCAACTGGAGAAGTTCTCAGGCTGAAGCAGGAACTGAGCCAGGAACGAAGCAGCAGATGACTGGAATCTGTCTTTCAGCTTAAGCTCCCACTTGACTGTAAGCTTCCTCACTATTAACTTTTATAATGAGTCAAACTAAGTGCTTTAAACTGTTCTACTATCTTAAGGCTCCTTTCAGGAGGTATGGAAACTGGCCACTCCTTCCCTCTTCCTGTGAGCCTCACGCTCTGTTTCTCACGGTTTTGCTCAAGACCTGCTTGATGAACATTGAATTTTCACCAGTATTGATTAAGTGATACTATATCTTAGAAAGTATTTTGTATATAAATAATTGTAATTGTTAAAAAAATAATACCTAACTGTACTAAGTATACCAGTGGAAGCAAGCTAGTGGCAGAAATTTAATCTGTAGAAATGTTCACATACATCTGCTAACAGTATTTGTCTTAAAATGTAGGTGGATAGTTAAATATAGCAGGAAACAGACAGATTAATATTTCAGTGTCTGTCTTTTGTGTTGTCTTTTTCCAACAGAATACACAAAAGTGAGTAGGTAGTTTATAGGTAACTACCCAAGTTAGCCAGCTGATATTAATCCTCGATGTTAGCTAACTACATTACCTAACTAACTAACTAACTAACCTACTGTTTCAGAGCGTGTTTAAAGATCAGCAATGATCCCTGATGGTCTTCACAAATCTTCCTGTAAAATCATATAGGATTTATGGTTTACAACTTTTGTGTTTTTATTCCACAACAATTTCCTGTCATACTTTTTAACCTCTGTAACGTTACCTGTAATGTCACGGAACACCTGTGAAACATGTTAGATCCCGTCGTCACTTTAATTATAGCAGCTACAAACAGTTGTTCCCTCACCAGCCTTCTCTCTCTCTCTCTCTCTCTCTCTCGTTCTTGAAGCTAATAAGAAGGAAAAAAAACAGAGTTTGTCACATAGAGAAACTGGAAAGTGTCTCCTTACATAAAGCTTCAGCAGAGCAGACATTCTTATATAAATAAATAAATAACATTTTTTAAAAATCCATTGATTATTAGAGTTAAATTATGTGAGCATCCGTCACACAAGCCCCTGTGTTAGTTGTTACTATAAAAATGCTAACATATTAGAACAAACAGTGTTAACATACGTATACTGTAATTTGTCTTGAAGTAGAAGCTACATCATACAAGTGATTCAGTGATTTATTAACAATTTCTGACCAATCAGATTTGAGAATTGACTAACGCTGTGGTCTAATGGCTGCTATTAATAAATCATTTCTCGTTAGTGGGTTTGTTGCTCAGTGGTTCTTCTGAATATTATTACTGATGCGTATGAACACATTTCCTTCCTGCAATGTGCTGCATGTCTACTGCCTCTAACCCACTGCTCCAAACACACACACACACACACACACACACACACACACACACACTGAGCTATGGACCGATCATATTTCTCTCTGCGGTACCTGTGGCGCGTTCATGCATTAGCGGTTCCTTCGCTAATTCATTTTGAAGTGCAGAGTCTGGAATGTGGGTTACTCGGTTCATGAAATCCAGATGGGGTTCTAATGCTGAGACACATAACCAGTTTGGGTTGCACACACACACACACACACACACACATATACAGGGTATACATGTTTAAAATATAACACTTTAAAATATACAATTCATATAAATTCTTCATCAAGCTTTTTAAATGTTTTAAACATTGTATTATATTCAAGAATAAATCAAGATAAGTCATATTTTCTTTTTCTTTCAATACTTTCAATACAGTACATCACTAAGGTTTGCTCAGATAACATGGTTTTTGTATTTTATATTGTGTATATTTCAACAATCTCAACACTTTAAGGCAATAAAGTTAAACCAGCAAATAATTTGAATGTGAAAAATGATATTCCTAGGCTGATTGTGAAGAAGTTTGAGGTTACTACAATATTTAAATGTAGTCTCTCTCTCTCTCTCTCTCTCTCAGCGTGTATGGAGGGGATGTATGGTGTGGGCTGTAACAGTGTGTGTGCATGTCAGAACGGTGGACGCTGTGATCCAGTAAGCGGGAAGTGTCTCTGCCCTCCTGGAGTCCAAGGCCTGCACTGTGAAGATGGTACACACACACACACACACACACACCCCCTTCACTGTCCCCACTTCCTCATTCTACCTCTTCTCTCTCTCACTTACTTTACCTGCTTTCCAGCTATCAATCACATCTGATGACATGAAATATGACAAACACACAAAATTCAAAACCATCCACAACTCTTTAAAACTGTTGAGTCAGCATCATCTTCGCCGTAAAGCTTCTCACTTTTCAGTAAGTGTTTTTTGCTCTGAGGACTTGTGTGTGTTGTCCCCAGGATGTCCTCAGGGCTTTTTTGGGACGTTCTGTCGCAGAAGATGTAACTGCCCCAATAATGGACGCTGTCACCGCATGTATGGAGGCTGTTTCTGTGCAGCTGGACTATATGGGAAATTTTGCCATCTGTGTAAGTGTCCTTTTTCTACAGATCTGACAAACTGATGAAAAAAATTCATTGTAATTTTAAATGCTGCCCAATAAAACAAAGAAATGTAAACTTTGATTTCATCTATGACTAGTGCAGAGGAAAAAGTTCACTGAAGTGATGCAATTTTTGCTTAGTTCTTATTATGTTCTTATTGTTTTGTCTAGTTCTTAAATATATTAACTCGATTTTGTGAAGAAGAGCTTCTAAGGAATCACTGTGGTCAAGGAAAGGATAGGAAGCCATAAGAGGAAGTAAGATGGAGGTACAGTAAGTAAGATGGGGGTATAGAGCTGGTAAAGTAAGTAAGATGGAGGTACAGTAAGTAAGATGGAGGTACAGTAAGTAAGATGGAGGTATAGAGAGCTGGTACGAAGAAGTAAGATACTTCTTGGCCAAAACAACACTAATGAAAACTGTGTGTCTTCTCTCTCGCTGTATGAAGCCTGTCCCAGGTGGACGTATGGCAGTGGATGTTCGCATGACTGTGACTGTGTTCAGGAGAATTCGCTCGGATGTGACGCCCAAAACGGGACGTGTACCTGCAAACCTGGATACCATGGCGACCGCTGCCAGGCAGGTGCGCTGGGGCATGTTGTGGGTCAAAAGACCTAAAATAATATCAAAAGTGAAAGTAATGTGATAGTATACAAGTTAGTAATTTGATCCAGTTCAAGTTCAAGTTTTAGATCAAAAGAAGAAGTAAGATGGAGGTACAGTGAGCAGGTAGAGGAAGTAAGATGGAGGTATAGTGAGCAGGTAGAGGAAGTAAGA
>CM040467.1:912936-936144 GCA_022758105.1 Pangasianodon gigas
CAGGTAGAGGAAGTAAGACGGAGGTACAGTGAGCAGGTAGAGGAAGTAAGATGGAGGTATAGTGAGCAGGTAGAGGAAGTAAGACGGAGGTACAGTGAGCAGGTAGAGGAAGTAAGATGGAGGTATAGTGAGCAGGTAGAGGAAGTAAGACGGAGGTACAGTGAGCAGGTAGAGGAAGTAAGACGGAGGTACAGTGAGCAGGTAGAGGAAGTAAGACGGAGGTATAGTGAGCAGGTAGAGGAAGTGTGAAGGTGTGATGCAGCCTGAGGTGAAGCAGAGTTACTGTTACCACGCTAAAGCTGATTCCTTTTCTATAACGGCACTTTCCAAAGTGTTTTACTGCCCTTATACCACAGCAATTTTCCTCTGACTACAATTTTTAATATCTTATTGAGCAACACATTTTACTTTTAACTGTTTATAGTTACTTTTAATGTTGTGGGACACCTGTGAAACAAGTTAGTTCCTGTTTTTGCTTATGCTTTAGCAGTTAACAGTCGTTCCCTCACCAGCCTCTTCTTCTCTCTCCTGAAGTCAATGAGACAAAACACAGCTTGTCATGTAGCTAAGAAATCAGAAAGCACAGACTCCTCTTTCCTGAAGACTTCCTCATGGTGGAAAACTTATTGTTGTGGTGTAATTTATTTCTAATTGTGATATAAACACACAGTGACCCCTAACACCTGATGGTGACTCTGAGTCAATAAGCAAAGAAAAAACACATGTATCAGTGATGTTTATTATCTTAATTGAATTGAATTTTCACTAATGAGTCACCATTTCTGATGGAAATAAAAGTCTCATGTGTTTCCCCTGTGCAGAATGTGATGCTGGTTTTTACGGCACTGATTGCCGTGAGCATTGCGACTGTCCTGACGGTGCATCATGTGACCCAAAAACGGGAAAATGCCAAGAAAAATGTCCTCCTGGATTTCATGGAGAGGAATGTCAACTGGGTGAGAGACAAATCTTCCTCTCATAAACTCTCACATGTGTAAAAAAAAAAACAACAACAAAAAATTCAAATTCAAAGATGAGGTTGAAGCAAAGAGCTGGAGTTAGTGATAATAGCTTTTCCAACTTTATTTTATATTAAATACACACATTAATATTCCTACAAAATGGCATAACTCTTAAATTGCTATACTCTGCTGCTCTCTAGTGGCAGATAAAGTCAGTGCAACACCTCAGTGTTAGATCCAGCTTCAAATTTCCCAGAAATCATCACAGTGATGTGAATCAACCTGGACATCCTTATTATCTGTTAAATCTTCCATATGACAGATGACTGATAGGTCCAGCAGCTGTCTGTGTCAGGCATTCAATTATATTGTGTGTGTGTGTGTGTGTGTGTGCGCAAGAGAGAGCATGTCCTAGAGAAGTTACATGGCAGACATCACATTAATGCTTCAGTTATATTAAATTACAATGAACTGTCCTGTAATCCTGTATGATTTGATTTAACTGTCAGTGGTGTGTGTGTGTGTGTGTGTGTGTGTGTGTTAGACAGAGCGAGAGAGAGAGAGAGAGAGAGTGAGAGATCTACTCGTTGAATTATTAAAAACAAATAAAACTTTGGCATAGAATTGACAGCCTCGTAATGTTTTTTAACAATGGTGTGTGTGTGTGGGTGTGTGTGTGTGTGGGTGTGTGTTTATCAAATGGTTTCCTTCCTATCGCATTGTGGAAAGTTGTTTTTGTTCCAGTGAAAGACAGAATAACTGCAGAAGGAAAAAAAAGAGGCCTGTTTTAGCCATAACTGTCTCTCTCTCCGTACAGTGCTAGCATGGGAAACACTAATACTTAGTCCAGGTCTGAATTCAGACAAAAACAGAGCTTTTAGCTTTCTTGCCAGTGCTTTCTTGCCATCTTGGCATTATACATGTTCTTACATGGAAGTGTACGTGATATCAAAGAATTAATCGGAAAAATTATTTTAGAAGTACTGTGGCTCATAACAAGGCCATGCAATGCACAAGTACTAGTGTACCTGTGTATAGATGCTCCAAATAATCTAAAACTAGTAAGAAATGGATTAAAAACACATCGTTATTTAACAGATAACATAATATATAATATATAATAACATATAATCACTGATATGATGATGTTTTCTGTAAGTTTATTAACCATTTATGGAAGGAGTCTCCAGTGTCAGCGCTTTGTAACAGTCAGTAAGTTTTCAGGACAGATGATTTTCCGGTTTCTCAGTAACATGATAAACTTTTTTTTGTTGTCTTATTAACTCCAAAGAGAGAGGGAATAAAAGAGTCTGATGAAGGAATGACTGGTTATAGCTGCTGCAACATAAGTGATAACAGGAAGTAACTCGTCTCATGGATGTTCCACAACATTAAATCGAGCTATAAATGGTTAAAAATACAGTGTGGCTTTCTTAATAAATTAAACATCGTAATAGTTGGCAAACTGTTGAGGTATAAGAGGAATAAAACACTTTGAGATGTGCTGTTATAGGAAAGGTCTGTGGTTGTAACAGTAGCTGCATCACACCACCCTGATGTTGATTATTTTCCTCTAACGGCACACTGCCAAGTGGTTTAATAGTGACATGAGAAGAGGACAATAGATATGAATTGATGTGTGAAACAAATGAAAAAGAAAAAAAAAAGGGTGTGTATTGCATTCATAAGGTACGTGTCATCGTGAATCTTGAATATGAAACCAACTTTATTCCTGTAATAATAAGCGATCATTTCGATAAACTTTCTCCTAGTGAATAGCTCCCACAAATTTAATACCTGCCCTTTAAACGCATTGATTAGCACACGCAATTGTCATTTCCAATGATTTTTACTTGACTTTAAATCCCACTTTTCTGTATTGTAGTTCTTTGAGGTAGAAATGCCTCAAATTAATTCGGGTTAAAGCCTAAAACGGAAAAGATATTTTGCTATTTTGCTCGTTTGAGAGACGCAATCCTTGATAGACGCTGTTAGTAAATCAGCTTGCATGTATTTGTGCAGGTGTTATAAAGTTTGCACGTGATTTAAAACGCACAAACCTTTAGCAAATCAGCTCCAACAAGCTCGATGACTGTACGAGTGGTGTATGATTCAAATAAAAAAAAAATTAGCATTTTCATGGTTTCCCCGGAATCTCCCGAGTCCAGGAGATGTCAGAATTACCCGAATATGATTTGTTTGTACAGTACATGTAACATTATTGCTAATTAAAGCATCAAACAGGTCTGGGGAAATATAAAGCAGGCTCTGAATTATAATCTTGGAGACGCTTTGTGCTGCACATTTTTCCAACGCAACCCGCTCAGCTCATAAAGGGATTAATAATTACTTTCCTGGTTGAAAATGTGCATGTGATCTCCCATGACTGAAATGAAGAGAGTGTTACATTCACAGAAGAGCTGTAGGAGAAAATGGAGTGCTAATAGCTACTGTAGCGTCTGCTGGAGTCATTACACACTGAAGCCCACAACCATAATAACCAGAATCCTCTAAAGGGCCATTGAGGTTATTCTGCCCCAGCAATAAGCTCCGCTCACCCGGAACACTGCGCTGGCACCGAGAAACTGGAATTATGGGAAAGAATTTTTGAATGGACGTAGAACGAGACTTGATTTTTATCAAAGTTATTGTAGGAAATCTCTAAGAGCTGAGAAAAAGCTGGAACTTTTTTTTTTCTTTTTTGAGAATTTGGATGTCTGTGTCAATGACTCCTAGCTTGTGATTTTCATCAAAGCCAAAAACATACATAATGACAACCTTCTACACATTTTTTTGTATAAACACATTTTTTCAAGAACATTGCCAGAAAAGAGATGGAAGCTTTTCCCTTTGATTTCTTTAAATGTTTAAGTCTTGTGGCTCTTGATGAGCTGCATCAGGTGCGGCAGATAACCAAATAATCACTAATCTTTTAAGAAAAAAAAAAAAATCCCAGAAGATATTTTTGGAAAAGTTTGTACACCCAGACATGTGTTAGTTTGAATTTTACATCAAACATTTTAATCATTATCATGATTTTGTGTACAAGAAGACTATAGAAGTGAATTTCCCTGTTTCTAGCTTTTCCCCAAACAGCAAAAGGAAACCAGCGAATGGAGGCACAGGAGCTCTCAGGAGTGCATCTGTTTCATTCCTGCTCATTTTCTCACCAATCATTTGTTGTTAAGACCATTAAAAACTTCATATTTGCTATTTTGGGCTTTTTTGTTTGTACTGACTGTTTCAAGGTGTTTTCTCTGGAGACTCCTTCCATAAGTTTCCAAAGAAAACTTCACCACGTCAGCGATTATCTGTTTTTCGTTGTGAAACATTAGTTTTAGTTTATGGGCAGTGTACAAGTGCCATACAAGTCCTTGTTTAAGTTCTTAGTATGAAAAATGATAATGTATTAGAGCGAGCGCATTAATATAAACCTTTGATTTGACATCACTGTGGTATAATATCGAAGCTGCATGTTTCTGTTCCTCTCCCAGCATGCCCTGCAGGACTGTATGGCCCAGGGTGTGTGTTGCGCTGTACTTGCCCTTCTAACACCAGCTGTGATCCTGTGACGGGAGAATGTGTGTGTCCACCAGGATACACAGGGCACAACTGCTCTTCAGGTTAGTGTGAGTGTGTGAATGAGTGTGTGTGTGTGTGTGTGTGAGAGAGTGTGTGCACAATGTGTCTACACAGACAGATGTACATACTGAGATCTGTAATAAACGTACACGCTGTAATGTAATGTATTATCATGTCGTGTGTGTATGTGTGTGTGTGTGTGTGTAGTGTGTGCTGATGGATTTTGGGGTGCCGCCTGTGCCAGCGTATGCCAGTGCACTAACAGCGCAGTATCCTGTGAGGCCAGCAGTGGGCGCTGCCTCTGCAATCCTGGATACACGGGCGAGCAGTGTGAACAGCGTGAGTATTTCTTCTCTCTGTGTGTCTGTGTTGTTCTCTTTCACACTCCACGTCTAGATGTTTCATATCTTAGGGGTCTTTCATCACACCTCAAATTAATACACAATTTTATTGAGTTGATTCTAAGGATTCAATAAACGATTATTTAAAAGTAAGAAATATCTTCTGTCTTAACACTTGATATTAAAGGAAGACTCAATCCTGAAACATGTTAAATAGGTTTATTTTGAAATATTTGTCACATGCTTAGCGATTCTGGTGTTAATGGGTTGGATGGTGTTGTATTTTCGTTATTTCTTTGAGAAGTTAGTGGTTCTGTGCCGCACTGATTGTTATTCCTAGTGCAGTTACAATGGCATTTAATAGAACAAACAATTTAAACAAACTCAAACAAAATGGAGAACATTAAGCTTTCGCTTTTAGCTCCTAAAAACAGAAGAGTAAGAGCTTCCTTCCCAGCGACATTCAATGTCACATTAATTAGAAATCTGTTTGAGAAGAGTGTACAGATGAGGAGGTGAGAGATAGACTACAGGACTAAAGCGCCGCTGCATCGCTCTCTTTAGATAGAGATAACACAAGGTCTAAATCCCACTGCACCACCATCAGCAGGGCATCGAACAGCATTGTGGGTAATGTAGGGAAGTGTTAACTAAAGTAGACCAACATGTCGATGAAAGAAGTTTAAAAAAAAAAAAAAAAGTCAATGCAGAAATAAAATTTTTCACTGATATTGCTGAGTGAAATAACTCATTATTGAAATCACTAGCATTTGATCTCTTATCAAACAAACCCAAAGTCTTCGTAGCGGACTCGGATTTTTGAGTCCCGCTGTAAATCCTGCCACCTTGTGGACATTTTCTTGTAATGCTTTAATTAACATTAATTACAGGAGCTTCTGCTCTGCTTTTAAATAATCAGGAGTGTCTTCTCATTAACACATTAGTATTACATGACAGCATCCTATAATTCTATCTAAATCTTTCCCATGATGCTGTGTGTCAGGGTGTCCCGAGCACCGGTACGGACCGCAGTGTGAGAGAGTCTGTGAGTGTGTGAACGGAGTGTGTGATCATGTCAGTGGAGCCTGCAACTGCACACCAGGCTGGACTGGAACACACTGTGAAAAGGGTGAGTTACTATACACACACACACACATACACACACACACACACACACTCTCTCAATGACTTGTAATTGTAGATTTAACTTGGACGGTAATAAAGATGATGATGGATGCTTCGCCTCAGTCACTATAAAAGATCCTAAATTTGAAATATACTTAATAAAATATCTCTTGACACTAATAAACAAACTCAGCTAGTCTGAGACGTTAAACAAACACCAATTCATCGGTTAATCACGATGAAAATATGACAGAAACCAAACCTTGCTAGAGCTTTCTATAAAACAAAACAAAACAAAAATATGTATTTTAACAAAAATACATGGGTCACTATTATTGGCACTGCGAGAACATCTTATCAACAAAATGTAACATGTCTACCCAATTATACTGAATTTTTTAAAGTGTTAAATGCTCATTTGGGGCCATCTGTTATACTTGCTGCGTATCTGACTTTCGTTGGAACGCATATTCAATGACTTTTGTTGGAACGCATATTCTATGTTTCCTAAAATAATTGACGTCAGTACAGCTTTCCCATAGCCTCAGATGCTCCGCCCACAGGATTCAGAGCATCTGATATCTTTTGTACACTTTTCTGGTCACAACCTTCAGAATGACGAAGGCTGGAATCTGATTGGATCTCTTGCACCACTGTGTAATATGCTAAGGGGTTACATTAAAAACTAATTCAGGACATCATTATGTTTCGGCTGGTTTATTAGCACAGCTAAATGCTGATAAACAAACAGCAAAGAACGTGTCAAGCCTTCAATGCTACACTGCTAACAATAAAAAAAAAAAAGAATGTATTAGTTGATTAGTCTGTGCAACCCCGAGTATTCGTCCTTCTTATGATCACCTCGGGACAATTAACATTGCGTTGGACGTAAACCAGTGAGACTGCAGCCTAAACAAACTAATAAAAATCGCACTTAGTGGAGAGTAAACAGTGATCCTGTGAGTTTTTGCTGATGCGTTGAGGGGAAGTCTTGTCATGTCACTCAAAATCGCCTCCGTGTGTAAAAAATAAGCGGTTCTTGGTGAAGTTTATTGATGAAAGAGTTCTAACATACTATTCACTAATGATGTGGAAGGAATTATGGCTGTTAGAGGCACACACGTTTTCAGGAACAAAAAAAAAAGTGTAGCGAGGACATTAGTGGATGAGTGTGTGCAGACTCCGGCACAGATTGTGCAGGCGCAGTGTAATTACACCCAAATGAGTGTCTGTCTGTGGGCCCCTAATTCACACACACACACACACGCACACACACACACACACGCACTTTGATGTGGGAGGATGTAAGGCACATGTGGAAAGTGAGATCACTGAATAAACGCTGACGAGTCCAATTTAGAAGCTGAACGTGCAGTAGTTAAGAAGACACCGAGAGAGAGAGAGAGACAGAGAGAGAGAGAGAGAGGTTAGTGTTAGATGGGGTTAGATGTAATAGTAATAGAGAGGAAAAGAGACAGAGAAAGAGACACACAAGTAGAGTGATACAGAGAGAGAGAGTAACATAAAGAAGGTATATATATATATGACGTACATGTGAAATACTGTATGAGATGCTTTTCTGCTCACCACAGGTGTAAAGAGTGGTTATTTAAGTTATCATAGCCTTTCTGTCAGCTCAAACCAGTCTGGACGTTCTCCTCTGGTCTCTCTCATCACCGAGGCGTTTCCGCCCGCAGAACCTCCACTCACTGGGTGTTTTTTTGTTTTTCGCACCATTCTGTGTAAACTCTAGAGACTGTTGTGTGTGAAAATCCCGGTAGATCAGCAGATTCTGAAATACTTTCAAAAAATTTGTGCAGATGCAAATGCAGTACTAGATATGTTACAAGATATATACACAGAGAAATAGGTGGAAACACACACACACACACACACACAGAAACACACACACAGAGAAACAAAAGAATTATCAGGACTAAACCACACTCAGATTTCTTTATAGAGGTGTAGAGAGAGAGAGAGAGAAAGTTTTGTGTGTGTGTGTGTGTGTGTGTGTGTAAGAGAAATTCCCTAAGGCAAGTCTCATTAACTTAAACTATGAAGGATAAGTGCATCCATGTTTTTACAGCAGGGGTAGGATGCTTTTTAAAAAGCACTTGCGTGTGTGTGTGTGTTTGTGTGTTTGTGTGTCTTTGCACTCTTTCCCAGTAGTTTAATGGATCGGCTGAGCAGCCTTATAAAAACTCTCTCTCTCTCTCTCTCTCTCTCTCTCTCTCTCACTCATCCACTTCAGTTCTGAGATTTCTGTCTTTCCCATGACTCTTCATTCTCTTCATCTTCTTCCAGAACTTCTGATCACATGGCTAATTGCAACGGAGGTGAACCGAAAAGCATTTTCGCAGAATAACACAACATTTGAGAGTTCCATTTCATTCTAAACAGTTCTGAGAATGTAGCTGAACCTTCACATGTAGATGATGCATAACCAAAGTCATGTTACTTCTCTGGCTTTGCACTGGAAGTTCATGTAGCATCATGCTAAATGCTTGCCTAAATCATCGGAGACTTACCTCAAACCATGCTGATGTTTCAGTTTCTCAAGCAGACTTAGCTATTGCTTAGCGTAGATAGAGTTTAGGATAAACCTACAGGTGCCAATATTTACGCTTTAGCCATATTGTACTGTCTTTCACCACTTGCTACAGTGAAACAGGGGTCCAAACGCAAATAAAATTCACCCATTAGAAAAGCCAGTTTACTCGTTTGTTTCAGGAATCGCTTATTTTCGCTTCGTGCCGACTTTATCTAGGTGAACTTTGACCTGTGAATTCGCAAACCTCTGTCCTGTGAGCCAATAGAAATTAAGATTGTCTGCACTTTGGTTGGTAAAAAAGAGATGCTACTAATTATTAGGTAGCTGTTACACCAGACTTTTACCTCGCTGTTTCCTTACAGTCACTTGGTGCACATCTGGGAATAAAATATAGGTAGCTAAAGTTCAGCTGGTTCCTTCTAAATCCAAACATTTCCACAAATAACGTCACTTTATCCAATATATATTTTATCCTTTATGCTGTTAGCATCAAGCTGCCCCATCTGCTAACATGCTCCAGCATATTTTTGTGCTATAATTCTGTTTTTTTCTCCTTGGATTTTCTTCTAAGTAATGCTGGTAGTAACATCTGTAAACCCCTCCTGAGTAACACAACTCCACTGTCTTCGCCATCGTAATCAACTTTCTGCGATCGCGGTTGCTAAGATTTCATCGACTTTATGCATACAGTATAATGCTAGCAATAAAAAAGTCAGGTTGCTCTCATCACTGGACATTTAGCCATAAAAATGTTTTACATAATTTTTCTGAAAACACAATTATTTCCATACAAATAGTTGTTAATGTTTCCATTAATAATTCCATGTACTGTATAATCCCACTTTGTGCACACGTTTTCTCTTGTTTGGCTTTCCTGACTTTTCCATCCCCTTCTGAAAAGAGCAACAAAGACACAACAGACAGTTTAGACGACAGATTAATATCAGCCAGTGCCCTATCATTCTAATGGCTCAACTAATATCAGTAGTTAAGAAAATGATGCCAGCTGTGAAGCATGGGGGTGGCAGCATCACGTGAATGTCTATATATACACCAATCCATCTATCTATTCATAATTTTTTTCCTGTTAGTCCATTTACTGTATAGAATAACCTTGAATTAACCATACCAGGTCACACACACGCACTCACGCACACACACACACACACACACACACACTTGCTCAGGCTCTCGCTCTCGTTCTTACTCACACAGTCTGTAAAGCTTTTCCAACACCCCTTCCCCTGAACCTGAAACATCTGATAAAGGTTAACGCCGCTGTGCCAACGCAAACAGCAGTCTTTGTTTTTGTCTGTGGGAGGATAAGAGCGCACACACACATACACACACACACACACACACAAAACACACACACACACACGCAACACAACACAGCATTGCAGACATGCCTAATGACAACAGTCTAATTACTGTCTTTAGTCTGGAGACAAAGCTTATCTTTCACATTCACTACAGCTCTCTGATACACACTTCTCAGTCACCCCAGACGTGTGTGTGTGTGTGTGTGTGAGACATTAGACTACTTATTGCAGTCAAACAGTTTCCCAGTACAAAGTTAGCAATCTCTCTCTCTCTCTTTCTCTCTCTAATCCAGCCCTGTTGACCTTCCTGCCCTCTCTGTGTGTGTGTGTGTGTGTGTGTGTGTGTGTGTAGTGTGTATGCAGGGCCGGTATGGACCGAACTGTTCCCGTGTGTGTGTGTGTTCTGGATATCAGCTCTGTCACCCTGTCACAGGCAGATGCACCTGCCCACCTGGTTACTACGGCAACCACTGTCAACTCAGTAAGCCAGGAGTGCTTATCTCTCCAGTACAGCTTCTATCTCTCTCTCTCTCTCTCTCTCTAACTCTCTCTCTCTCATACACACACACACACACACAGTATTAGGCATGATATAATGCTAGATTAGGAACCACTGAGAATTTAGGTGTAATTCTGATATTATGCAGGAAGTATGCATGGCCTAGACCTGTTGTCATAGTAACCAGGAAAGCTTCAAGGCTACGTGGCTAACACCACTTCCTATAGTATAAATAAATATACACATGGAGTATTATTTTGTTGTACCATTTAGTACAGTAGCATGCAGTTTTGGATTTTAGCTACGAGGAAATCTGTATTTAATATACCATCAAAATGTGTTACAGATTCACACTCTTCAGTGTATCTTTTGTTGATCGATGACAGTGTGTGTGTGTGTGTGTGTGTGTGTGTGTGTGTGTGTGTGTGTCCACCAGAATGCCGAGAAGGCACATACGGTCCAGATTGTAAAAAGAGATGCCGGTGTGTCAACGGGGGACGGTGTGACTTCAAGACTGGAACATGCCTCTGCCCTCCAGGTTATTTGGGAGCCAACTGCAGCACGAGTAAGAACTCATTACTCGGGATTAGGGACGTAACTGCATGCAAATATGTTATGGAATGAACAAATAAATGTGCGAGCGGTCAGATATGAAGCTTGCGGGACCAACAAAGACCAATGTTCATTAAAATTAACGCGCGACTCAGTTAAATTAACCTATTATTTGGGGAAATGTGTTAAAAAATATCGTAAACAGTTAGAAACAAACATAACTGTGAGCAGGATTAAAAAAAACAGTCCTGTGCATATGCTTAGTTGAGACTAATTAGGAACTGGAGTGATGTAGCTGAGGTTGAGGAACTGTCAGACACCAGACTGTGCTCCTTAACCAACATGACCTTCCACTTTCCCAAACTGCAAAACATACAGAATTTCAACCTATTTTCTTGGCCAGCTTTGTCATATTGACTACACTCTATATACACATAAAAGTTTGTGCACCCCTGACCATCACACTCATATGTGGTTCTTCACCAAACTGTTGCCACAATGTTGGAAGCACAGAATTGTATAGAACGTCTCTGTGTGCTGTAGCATTACAGTTTCCTTTCACTGGAACTAAGAGGCTCAAACCTGTTCCAGCATGACAATGCCCCTGTTCACAAAGCGAGCTCCATGAAGACATGGCGTGTGAAGGTTGGAGTGGAAGAACTCGAGTGTCCTGCACAGAGCCCTGACCTCAACCCCACTGAACACCTTTGGGATGAACTGGAACACCGACTGCACCCCAGACCTCCTCACCATCCCAACATCAGCGCCTGACCTCACTAATGCTCTTGTAGCTGAATGAACACAAATCCCCACAGTCACGCTCCAACATCTTGTGGAAAGCTTCCCAGAAGAGTGGAGGCTGTTATAACAGCTGGAATGGGATGTTCAACAAGCACATGTGGGTGTGATGGTCAGGTGTTCACAAACTTTTGGCCATATAGTGTAGCTACCAGAGTCAAGTAATTGAGTTACAGTTGATATCCCAGGAATACAAGAATATTCCAGTCCTTCACAGAGCACCATGCACAGGCACACACACACTCATACCTAGAGACAATTTCGAGTACTGATATGGTTTTGAGAGTTGGGAGCAAGCCAGAGACCCACACAGGAAGAACATGAGAAATTCCACACAGTGTCATGAGCTCAGGATGGAATCAGGGACCCTGAAGCTGTAAGGCAGCACCGCTACCTCCTGTGCCACTACTCCGTCCCCAATGAATATGGAACAAATGAACCGCTGGAGTTTTTTGCTTCCTGGACTAAAACTTCACCCCATCTATCATATCAGTGCCTTATTGTACAACGTAAATAGTTTGCACACCTGGATGAACGTAACTTAGAAGTGAAATTGTCAGTTTTTGGCAATCGTTATTCATCAACTACAGTTGCTCTGACACAGAGATGTGCGATGGACCAGTCAGTCAACTCGGAATTCCCAGTCGAGAGCTCGATCAGCGTCCATCTTGGCCGAATTCTCGGACATAAACACGCCTGACCATCACAATGATATTTCAGTGCACACAATCAATGGCGTACAGATTTCCCTTTGCAGTGTTTTCTACTTGAAAGAGCTTGTTGTGAACTTAAAGCTTTGTAAGTTTAGATTTGTAACATGATTCTGTTAATTTCAGTGATAAGACCATTGTGACACAATTGTCATGTTTCAGAGACAAGCGACACAAATCTGACCTTGCTCTGGGTCTCCATGTTTTTTTCCCAGCAGAACCCGGGTCCAGGTATTCTCAGTAAAACAATGAATAACTCAAATGGAAGATAGTACACGCTTGTGTGCTTTCTGTTTGTCAGGTTGTCCAGCAGGGAGCTATGGTAAAGACTGTGCTAAAGTGTGTGTGTGTGGTGAGGGAGGACAGTGCCACCCGGTGACTGGGAGGTGTAACTGCACATCCGGGAGAACAGGCCTTTCCTGCCAAGAAGGTACCAAACCGCTGTGTGTGATTTGTAACCCGATCCCCCTTCTGCTGCTCTTTCTATTTCTGTCTCTTCATCACTGTTCACTTCTGATTTATTAACACCTCTCTCACCTCACTCCTGACTCTTGCCAATCAAACTCAAACCCAGAACGCCACAAAGAGCACGATTATTTCACAAACTCCCTAAATTTACACCTTTTTTTTTTTTTTTTTAGAAAACCTCCCTAACTCTTTCACATCCCTGATTCACAATGTTTATTATAGTTAACAAATTCTCTCTATTTCCTGTATGTGGGGAATGCGATACAGGAGCCCAATTTCCAGACGATCAGATTGCTAATCGTCTGCACTTATCACTCGTTCCAGCACAGTAATGAAACGGGACTTTCCAAGAGCGAGAGCTTGTCAGCTTGCTGTGCCGCACGTTTGCCTTTTGCCTAAGTTAGCATGTATCACTGATGCCTCTTAAGTAGCCAGTTCTCCATGTTCCGTGTCGACAGATTTGGCGTGGAATCAAATAAACAAACAGGAAAATCAAAGCAAATCTCGTACTGTTGTCCTTGCTCTAAATTACGCGCAGAAACATGATTACTCTTTTCTTTCGCTGCCAAATCATGGCTTCGGTGCCTTCTCGCTAATGATCTTGGGCTTAAATAAACGCAAAAAACGCACATGCATCCGCACGTGTGTGTCCACCACTAGCAGTGTGCTGAGGGGTGGAGAGTCTTAGTAATTGCAGTCATTTGGAAATTTAAAATAAAAGGCCATACTTGTGCTGATGTAGTGGGGAAGGAAAACAAGGGCGACACTTAGCAATAGCTCGCCTGATTAGACTCTGAACTTTCATACAACAGCGCCTATTGATGCGTCCAAATCAATGTGCACGCAATGCCGTGGCTCCGTCCCAAACGCTAGTGTTTATCTCTAGCTAGCGGTCTTACTAGAATGTTAAGAATTTATTCAAATTTTAGAACTCGTATAAAACAACAGCAGCAAAAATGTCAAAAATCTTTTTGATAGTTGTTATTTTCAAGCGTTTACACAGTGAGGTTCAAAAGTCTGAGACCACAAATAGAAGTGCTTCTAATTTGAATTCTTTTCTAATTTAATACAAAAAAAAATTTCATTATAAATTATATTATCAGCAAAAAGCAAAAAGTAGATTCTTCAAAATATTCACGTGAATGTAACAGACTACATCCCGGCTTTATATTAATAGCACTCAGTCTGGCACGGACGATCCGTGTTAGCTCAGAGTGTCATCTGAACACATGCTTCAATGGAAGGGAAAAGACTCGAAGAAAATCTGACCTTCTTTTTTACAAAGACTTTAACATGGTCATCATTCGATATCACATATTTGCTTCCATTTAAATAGTGACCTAGAAATAGTGTGGAATCTTAAATGTTGAATATTCAAGATTTCTAAATTCGAAAACTTTCTGTTTATTTACAGTTTTAAATGAAAAAAAGAAATCCCTGATATTCAGTGCAGTCTCAGACTTTTGGACCCAGTTCTATTCAATTTTATTTATAATAGCGCTTTTATCAATGGACATTGTCACAAAGCAGCTGTCCAGAAATCTGTACAGAAATCCAGATGTAAAATTTAAATTAATCTCTAATGAGATACAATGAAACAATGAAAAATAGCAGCTGGTTGGTTTTCAGAAGAGTATTGCCAATGATTCTATATATTTTTAGACTATATGTTATATATAAATATATATTTAAACTATTATATATATTTTTAGATTATATATATTTTATAAATTAAAGAACGACACATAAATTTGATCTATTTATAGTTGCATTTAATGTTCACGAAAGCAGTAAGTTCCTGTTATCGCTAACGTTCTAGCAGCTATAAACAGTCGTTCCCTCAGCAGCCTCTCTTTTCTCGCTTTATTGAAGTTAAAGACAAAAACAAAAAAAAAGCTCGTCATTTTACTGAGAAACTGAAAAGCACAAAATCCTCTGTCCTGAAGACTTTCCTGTGGCGGAAAACTCACTGACCTTTACAAATCTCTAACACTGGAGACTCCTTCCAGAAATGTTAAATAAACATCTCCTTTTTCAACATATAAATGCTTTTCTTTGTTTTTTTTGTTTATTATTAGGCTTAGATTATGCGGAGCGTCTGCCATACAAGTCCCTATGAGTGAATTGTTGCTATAGAAACGGTAAAATATTCGAATGAGCTCATTAATCTAAAGCTGTGATTTGACTTGTAGCCAGAACGACCGTCCGAGCTGCTGCTGTCGAAAATGAATCAACACCTTCTGACGAAGCAGAATTTGAGAAATCTGAATTTGGAATGTATATTTGTCTCTTTTGCCTGCAGTGTGTCCCAGGGGGCGCTATGGAGCTCAGTGTCGTGGTGTGTGTGCGTGTGTAAACGGAGGTGTGTGTGACCCTGTTGACGGAACCTGCAGATGTGGACTAGGCAGCACCGGCGCGCGCTGTGAGGAAGGTAAACAAACAGAGAGTAACTATGCAGCAGGCCACAAAGTAAACGAGCTCCTGAGGCCAGACGCACTTAACTCGAGTGCATCATGAGTGTGTTACAGGACGGATTGTCTGTCTCCTAGTGTAATTACACACTCACTGTCTTGATACAATGTGTGTGTGTGTGTGTGTGTGTGTGTGTGTGTGTAGTGTGTCTCCCAGGTTGGTATGGAGCTAACTGCGAACAGGAGTGTGTGTGTCAGAATAATGGCACGTGTGACCGCATTACAGGCTCCTGCTCCTGTGCACACGGATACTACGGCCCCGCCTGCCAACACCGTGAGTGTGTGTGTGTGTGTATGCTCCTGCTGACATCTTAATAAGACATCAGGATTGAACTGAACATGTTTTTGCCGAAGGTATACAGTAAGTAGTTATCTTTCAGTCCAAAGTGAGCAAAATGCCCCAGAGAGCCAATTTGAGCAGGACGTTTAAAGTAAAACTCCACCTTAAGTAAACACATTAAATATGTTTATACATTATATTAAAATATTTGTGATGTGTTTAGTGATTTCACGCTTAGCATGAAATGGAAGCTGATGTGTCTGAGCAGAGTGGAAGTACAGTGAGGAAGTGGACAGATTAAAGGACTAAAGCGCCGCTGCATCTCTCTCTTTAGGTAGAGATGAAGCGACCCACTGCACCACTGTTAGCGAGCAGTCCAACGGCATTATGGGTAATATAGGAAGAAGGTAACCAATGAGAAAATAGAGCAACATGTCCGTGAAAGAAGTTTGAACCAAAAACAAAAAAGTCAACTCAGAATTTAATTAAAAAATCAATCTCAGACTCCAGCGAAGATCTCGTTAGTTATGAAGATTAATATGCAAGTCGTTCAAGATGGATTCTTCCTTAAACTTCATGGCTGATCCTCTGCTCTGAAATATGCAAAGAATGATTATTGTGTATTGTATATACAGTATGTATATGTATAATGATGTTAAAGTTGAAATTATAAACAAAATGAACACACACACCAGCATTATAATACAATAAACCGGTTTCTATGTAGGATAAACTATTTCTCTAAGTATATTCACTATCACTCAGTGCACTTTTCACTTTTTTCAAAGCAAATTTTACCATCTGAGTGAGACAGATTTAATTTAAGTGTAATGTTGTAAATAAATGTTCTGTATTATCCACCTAAAATATCTGCTTTGCGTGCACAGTGACATTATTTCTAAATAAGTCTGTTCAATCAGTTGGATTTTGATGACTCTAACAGGAGAATTTCTTCTCTCTTCTTCCCTTTTTTCCCATCCCAGAATGCCCTGCAGGATTTTTCGGCGAGCTCTGCTCATATCAGTGCAACTGCACTCACACTCAAACATGCGATCACGTGACGGGAGAGTGTGTGTGTCCTCCAGGCTACACCGGAGAACGCTGTGAGAAACGTAAGAGACTCGCATTAAAGTTAAATCGACTAACTATCGAAAAGTATTTGCATTGAAGATGATGTATTAATTTTATTTATTAATTTTATGTATTAAAGCCTTACTTTTAAAAGTCAAGAAACAGGAACTAAGCACTAATTAACAACTGAATGATGTCTATGATAATTATTTGCAAATTGTATTTATGTCAAAGTCTTACTTTATTAATCAGCAAACACTTTAAAAATATAATTAATCTGATCTGAATTAAAAATGCGAACAGGAAAAATATACAAATATTAGAGTGAAAAGTATAAACAGTCATTAACTAGTTGACTTTTATTAATGGTTTATATGTTAATTCATGTATTAACTAATGTAAACTCTATCCACTTCTCCATTAGATGACCATAATTTAGATCATAATTAAAGGAAAGTGAGCTGTTGGCTATTAGCAATTACTTTTCATTAATTATCATAACAATAGCGCATATTAAAAAGACTTTAATATAACTCTAAGCCAAATATAAATCTTTCTTATTTCTCTCTGTGTCCTTTATTGTAAAAATTGCAAATGTATCCCATTGTTAATGTTTTATAAACACATAACAGTGAGAAGGTACGCTTAGTGATACTCAATAAATACACAAAATAATGTCAGTGATCATTATCGTTAGTTGATGGTTAATAGATTTATTACTTAACTGTATAATAATTCTTACTTCTCTATTAAGGAATGTTTATTAATGTACTCTTATTGTAAAGCATTACAATTTTTAAAAAAAAGTTTTGACCCTAATCATTATATCAGTCTATATCACAGCCATATTTCACATCACAGGTGAGTCAAACTGTTCAGAAGTGTAAACCTGACTCATGTAAATGGACTAATATTTTATACAAATAATATAAAACTCATGGTACAGTCCAGTTATTCAGACAAACTAAGGACATAACTGGGTTTTTGTACATGGTGTGTAAATGTAGTGGAGACCTGTTTCTTTCAGTTCCTGATGAAATGACGAGCGTCTGTGTGTGTGTGTGTGTACATGCGTGTGTGTTTACAGGTTGTGCATCGGGCAGTTTTGGTGTGGGTTGTGTACACCAGTGTAAGTGTGTAGATGGTGTTGCTTGTGATCCAGTCACAGGCCGGTGCTTTTGTCCCCCAGGGAGGACAGGGGAGTACTGTGATAAAGGTAAAACACACACACACACACACACACACACACACACAGTGAAAATATCTTGAATATAGTAAATTACAAGATTATTAAATTTATTTCCTGATTTTTTTTTTTTTTTTCTAATTTCAAGCTTTACATGTTCTTCTTCTATTGGCAGATAATTTTGCTTCTTTCTAGAACTAAATGTTTAAAATGATCAGCATTATCTGCCAATAGACTAAGACAATTTCAAGCTTATAAATTAGTAAAAATATCCAGAAATAGGTTTTGATAATCTTATATTTGGTTTACTGTAATCTTTTAATAGGAGATACTAGATAAATGTGACTATATTCAAGCTATTTCCACTTGCTAAGGTATCGTTTGTGGCACTGTGCTGAGACGTTGCAAACCCGAAATGGTGCAATCTGTTCCAGCTGAAATTCGCTTGACACAATAATATAAAATTCCTTGTGATGTAGATACGATTTAAACATGATTTAAACATGATACTAGCACTATACAACTCTGCATTTCAAAACATTTACAGTAAAATCTAAAAGTTTTTTTTACTGTTTCAGAACGGACTATAAATAGATAATTGCAGTGTGTTACATGAGTTTTATTCCTCACACAACATACGCAGTGTGCCTAAGCATCATATTTAACCGTTTATAGTTACCTTTAATGATGTGCAACGTCCATGAAACAAATTACTTCCTGTTATTATGGACGTTATAGCATCGATAAACATGAGCATTTTGTTCCACCTTTTTTCTCTCTTGAAGTTAAAAAAAGACAAAAACGCAGCTTTTCTTGTTACAGAGAAACTCCAAAGCCCTTCATCCTGAAGACTTTCTCAAATATAAAACATTATAGCTTTATCTCTTTACTCAGAAATCTTCTCCATATCAATACACGTTTTTAAATCTGTTCATGTGGAGTGTGTGCTACACAAGCCCCTGCGTAAGCTGTTACTATAGCAATGATTACAGTATTAAAGTGTAGAACATTAATATAAACTTTGCAGCTGGTGTTCCTGCTCAAGCCGTGTTGCTATAGAAAATTAATCAACACCTTCTGACCAATCAGAACGCAGAATTCAGCAGCGGTGTGGTATAAAGTATGATATTACACTCATTACATTAATGCGGACTTGCAAACTATTTTAAACTATTAAAGATTTCCGTATAATGGTGTACCGTCATAACCCTAGTAACATCTTCTGTGAAGGCTATATGTATAATGGCCTATAAATACATTTATAACATGCTGTAATGCATTCATGAGGCATCCTACACACTAATATAACTATTTATTTAAAGACATTACAGTTTATAGCCTTGTTTATAATGTATTTATAAATTAACATGTGCCTTATAGTGCATTATAAGTGGTGTTTATAACAATCACAAATACCAAAGAGTGTGTAATCTAATGAGTGTAGATTTTAAGTGATTTTGCGGTATGTTGTAAAGTTTTATATTATGTTGTAAAGTTTAAGTTTTGTAGTATGTTCCATAGTTGTAAAGTTTTGTAGTATTTTGTAAAGTGTGCAGTTTTGTAGTATGGTGTAAGGTTTTGAAGTATGTTGTAAAGTTGCAAAGTTATGCTGTATGATGTAAGGTTTTATAGTATGTTATGTTTTATAGTATGTTGTAAAGTTTTAAAGTTTTGTAGTATGTTCCATAGTTGTTAAGTTTTGTAGTATGTTGTAAAGTGTGCAGTTTTATAGTATGTTGTAAAGTTTTAAAGTTTTGTAGTATGTTCCATAGTTGTTAAGTTTTGTAGTATGTTGTAAAGTGTGCAGTTTTGTAGTATGTTGTAAAGTTGTAAAGAATTGTAGTATATTGTAAAGTGTGCAGTTTTGTAGTATGTTGTAAAGTTTTGAAGTATGCTGTTAAGCTTTGTAGTATGATGTAAAGTCGTGTATAGTTGTAGGATCTCATGATAAAAGCTCATTATTTTTCATTATTGAAGAATTATATTGCATTTTTAAAATATTTAATTTATTTAAAAAAGTCAGGTCTCATACTGTCATACTGCATTATGCAAAGGTATTGGTGATATAATGTTATGAAAATTACTTATAATGAACCATGTTAACAATCCATACTGCATAACAAAAGTAGCTTTAAAGTGTAATCCATTTTTATAAATAATTAGTTCCGTACAATTCAGTTCAATTTTATTTGTATAGCGCATTTAACAATGGACATTGTCACAAAGCAGCTTTACAGAAATATATAAATTCCATATATAATTTATAAATTTATCCCTAATGAGCGAGCCAGAGGCGACGGTGGTGAGGAAAAACTCCCTGAGATGATACGAGGAAGAAACCTTGAGAGGAACCAGACTCATCTGGGTGACGCCGGATAGTGCAATTATAAATCATATAATTTATCTTCTATAACTGTGTATTATATAGTCAAAAAGTGCTAATTGTGTTAAGAAAATGTATGAGCTTATGAGTTATAAAAAAGTATGATGCTTTATGAATGCCTTGTAACATGATATTAATGTATTCATAGTTCATTATAAATGAACTATAAATACCACTTCTCCTCTCACTTTCCCTTTCTCTCTCTCTCTCTCTCTCTCTCAGAGTGTGTGAGCGGGTCGTTTGGTCCTCATTGTTCTCTACCGTGTCACTGTGCTCATGGAGGGCAGTGTGACCAGCGAAACGGACGCTGTGTGTGTTCATTCCCCTGGCTTGGACCAACTTGTCAGGATGGTAAGGGTCTGTGTGTGTGTGTGTGTGTGTGTGTGTGTCTGTCTATTTTTAACCAAAATTGCAGTTTTTATTAATAGAAAAAAGTTTGATTTTTTAAGTTAGGTTAGATGTAGGTGTGCAGTAGCATTAATTAGCTGCATTAATAATTACGTCAGTGGAAGTTCCTCACAAGGGTAGTAAAACAAATGCGTGTGGAAAATATATCAAAAATATCATTTGGCAAATGGATAATGATTCACTATATGTACATAAAAGGATATATAGATTTCTTACCAATAGAACCATATATTAAAAAGCCAATAAAAATAAGGTTTCAGTGAGACTTTTATTAAACACAAAAGCTGTACTGTGAGAAGAAGTGAAGTGAGTCTGTGTCGTAAAAAGTACTGATGTAAGACCTGTAATATTTTCGGAAAGGTGTCTAATTACCTTGTTTATTGTGATATCAGTGACTGGGAGAGGTAGAGACGTGTTTCCACACCTTTTTCCATCCACCACCTAATATTTCTACCATTCTATATTACTGTCCATCACTTGGTGCGGAAAGCTGAAACTGCTCCAAGAATGTGTGTGTGTCTCTCTGTGTGTGTGTGAGAGAAAGAGAACTATGATAGGCCTATAGGATGTTGAGACTCTTCTGTCTTTCTCCATTTTGGTCAGTCTTCTCTGACAGTTATGTTAAGTGAACCACAGCGGGGCGCAACACGTGTGTGTGTGTGTGTGTGTGTGCACGTGTGTGTGTGTGTTTGTTCCCCCCACTTTCTACACCCCATAGTTCCCCTGAAACCTTCCACATTTGCTTCTCATTTTTAAGGTCACATGCCTTTTTCTCTATGCTGCTACTTTCTTGTCTTTCTTCCTTCTCCTCCTGCATTTTTTTGGCTTTTTGAATATTTTTTTTTCCTCACTTCTACAATTGCTCTCTTTAATGTAAAAGGTGCTTTGTTCTACCATAGCATAAAGCAAATTCTCCATTCATTTTAACCAAATGTCTATCCACCTTAACTGTATAGTAGTGTGTGTGCGTGTTAAAATTCTTGCCTAACATGTTTCCCTGTACCAAGAAAAGAGTTGAGAACTTACTTATAATGGAGCAGGGTGGTGAGAATTACCTGTATAACTTGTTGTGCATGGAGAGACCTTCAACAAATTCACAAAATGACCTTATGACACAGTATTATTTGATATAAATACCATTATATTAGAGCTATTTGTGTAACAGCTTATGACTATGATCAGAGCTCCTATCAACTCCTGTCATCTCCTTCTATCTCTTCAGGCTGCAGTGCATATATTTATACTTTTTGGAGCCAGTTGGAACTCTCCAGCTACTAGGTTGAGTTGTGTTCCCATGTTACCTTGCTAGCCTTGTTCTTTCTATCTATCACTCCTGAACTGTCTGCAAGCAAAAACGATTCTGTTGTACTGTATGGCACTTAACTCTCAGGTTCCATGCTGTATGCAACTTTTGATGCTTTCAACATTTTTCACATCGCCCATCATCATTGCCCATCACATCTGCGGGGCTGGGAATTTGTGCAACTAGTGTAGCTGAGTGGTTCTCCTTCACCATACCATGCTCTCCAACACTGAGCTTGTGAAGTTAGCTGGACTCTGTTGACGTGAATACAGTGACCTGAGTTATGACAGAAGTCACAATGGATTTCACTGTGCTGCAGTGTAAAGACTATATAGACAGCGATAAAGGAGGTTTTGGACTGTTTGCTATACTGTGGCCGGGCTGCATGCCCTGTGTACCTTATCTAATGAGCAGGCTTCCTGTCATTGAAACGTGAACCCGTTGGTTCACCAGACAAAGCCTTACATTCAGATGTATGCTGCCCTGGGTAGGTCTTATGATATTGTCTTGCATATGGCATAAACAGGCATTGTCCTACTTGCATGGATTGATTGCTACAATCTGCCACTATCAACCCCTCAGTGACAAAGGTGATCAAAATCTTTCTCCTGGCAGGGGGATACCTAGGCCAGGATGCAGGGTTGCTGTCTTCCAATCTGTGTTGTGGATAGCGGCAAGTGTAATTGGCACAGTCTGCGCTGCCGAACACATGTATATTAACCCCACGCAACCTACCATATGTGACATGGTCACTAGTTGGGCCTGTGGCCAAAGATGCCCTGGAGTAACGAGCACAGAGCTCCGAAACTAAAGAATTCCATGGAGTCTACTCATGAAAGACAGAGGCTGCCGTTAGCCGCCAACCATTTCGTGGCTCAGGGCCTTGTCAATTTCAGACCCCATCAAGTTTGCCGCTCTGTTCAAAGAAGTTTGTTCCTTAGTGGACAGATGCATGATCAAAAGAGTAGATCCTGTGGTTTAGAACAAGGGGATTCTACTCAACATACAGTCAGGTCCATAAATATTGGGACAGTGACACAGTTTTGGTAATTTTGCCTCTGTACACCACCACAGTGGATTTGAAATGAAGCAGTCAAGATGTGACTGAAGCGTAGACTTTCAGCTTTAATTCAAGGGGTTTAACAAAAATATTGCATTAACCGTTTAGGAATTACAGCCATTTTTTACAGAGT
>CM040467.1:936244-946749 GCA_022758105.1 Pangasianodon gigas
GTTAATGCAATATTTTTGTTAAACCCCTTGAATTAAAGCTGAAAGTCTACGCTTCAGTCACATCTTGACTGCTTCATTTCAAATCCACTGTGGTGGTGTACAGAGGCAAAATTACCAAAACTGTGTCACTGTCCCAATATTTATGGACCTGACTGTATTTCCTAGTTCAGAATAAGGACAGTCATTTATGTTCTGTAGATTTGAGAGGGCTGAACTGGTTCCTAAAACCCTCCCATTATTAGATGTTAGTCATGTTAGTCAGTGGACACACAATATTTTCATGTTGCCATTTATGTTCTGTAGATTTGAGAGGGCTGAACTGGTTCCTAAAACCCTCCCATTATTAGATGTTAGTCATGTTAGTCAGTGGACACACAATATTTTCATGTTGCCAAATGGCAGATGAATTTTTTGAGGTTTACCTTCCATGTACAGGCATTCCAACATCCTACCCATCTCTCTAGCACCACGGGTGTTTTCGTGACGCATGCAGGCAATCCTGTCACCTCTGATGGCCAGAGAATACTGCTGTATTTGGATGACTGGCTTGTATGTGCTCCACCTAGGAGCAGACATTAGCACGCTTACCAATCAAATTGAGGCAGGTCACTATGTGCAAAAGTATTTCCTTTGGAATTAAGGAAATGTTCAGAAGTGGGTTATCAGCCTGTAGTAATCAAATACCACAGACAGAGATGCATTCTCACCACAGGTTGACTGGCACAAGCCTTAACTTGCTGAAAGTATGAGGCTTTTTCACATCAGATAGAGATAGTTACCATGGAAGTATAGTGGCACAGGAGGTGTGTGGAGCCCCAGTGAGAGAGCAGAACACATCAGCCAGCTGACTCTGTCGGTGGTCCATCTAGCCCTCAAATTGTTCTTACGAATTCTGAGACACTGCCAGATTGAGACAGTCAGAGACTACAATCACCAGGGAGGCATGAGGCCAGAAAACTCATGAAACTCATAAACTTGTGAAAACTCCACATATCAGCCCATCTATGGTTAGCCTCTGAGACCAATTCATTTGTCAGGATGGCAAAATGTTGATGTTGTCAAGACAGCACATATATCCAAGATAATGGTGTCTGCACCTAGAAGTGGTGCCCCAGGTCTGGGAAACAGGAAGAACTCTTTGGTCGTGCAAAACTGACTCACTATGCAGCTCAACAGTCTGCTATGTCAAGACGCACTGGCTCATGACTGGCCCTAATGTCTAATGTACTCATTTTCACCACTTCTGATGATTCTGTTAATTGTACAGAATTCAGCCATCAAACCATAGAGTCCTGCTTGTAGCCTTGGAGTGGCTCATTGAGCCCTTGGTTTCCAGTGCTGCTCTTATTTGTGCCCGGAATGCCCAAAATACTAGCCTTGCTACAGGTACAGCTAGACTACAGAAAGTCCCCATTTATTTTGAAGGCATTTGTGGTGGCCATTGCACTGCATCACAGCACTGTTGGTGGTATCTTCTTGAAGGATCATAAATTTGTCACAGTCTCTGAAGGCAACAAGGCACCTTTTTCTGCTACCCTGCTGCAAAAGCCAAGTGTGGGATCATACTCATGTACTGGTATCCCTTAAGATCCCTCTATGACCCTATGCAGGATCCTGAACTGACCCTTTCTGCTAGCGATCCCTTCAACAAAAAGAGTGGGAGAACTATGAGCATGAGCCATGAGCATTCCTTGCTATACTCAAAAACCACCTACAGTACTATTTGGACTGGAAAGTGTTGAATTTCAATCATCTAAACAGTACATTTGTAACAGGGGAAAGGTACAAGAAACTTCCCTGTCCTCACAGAGACTGGCACACTGGGTGGTGCATGTCATTACCAATGCCTACAGGCAGGATGGACACTTGGCCCCTACCATAAGATACCGCTCTATGAGGAGTGTCTCATCCTCATAGGCATTACCTAGAGGCATGTCTCCTCAGGAAGTCTGTGCTTTGGGCATCTGGGCATCACTGTGTATCTTGCCTAGGTTCTACAACAGTTAACATTGCCCCTCCCAGTGGAGTGACTGCGAAGGTTGTCTCCGAACCACTTCCCACTCAGTCCTAAGGTGAGTTGGTTCCTCAATGACGTAGGTTATCCAAGTATTTCTCACTACTTGCTAGTTTCATAACCTCCAGGACTCCCTGTTATTCAGAACCAGTGCCTAGCCATGGAATTGGGAACATGGCATGGAGGCTTCAGGGAAAAATAGCTGTATGAGAATGGTATTTATATCAAATACATTAATACTGATTCTCACCACGGTGTTCATAGTACCACAGTAACATATGTAACTCGTGTTTACGTGTGTCAGTAGGGGAACTTCAGTATTACAGCTAATGGTGGTGCATAACAATTTTTTTTTTATGAAAGAATGACTTTGGAAGTGTTCTACAAACATATATATTTCAAATAAACAATTAATGACTGCACAAAAAACTGCCCTTAGACTTCTATTATAAGGGGATTTCAAGTCAGTGTTTTCCATTTTAATTTTTTTGTTTAATGCAGGAATTGTCCTGTGTTGAAATTCTAGTGTAATCGCACATATGGTAGAGTTGCAGCAGATACTAATAAAAATAATGCTGGAATATTCCTTTAATACACCCATAAGTCCCTGATTACAGTGAGTGCAAATACAACTGAACTAGCTGTCACTCATTTAATCCCACTCTCATTCACCTCACTGTCTGTTTGCTCTGTCCTAATTTCCATTAAGTCCTGGTTTCTCACTTTATTAGTCGCTACCACCAACGTACTGTTTATGTCTTATGACAGATTTTAATACAGGTATTCTATCTCTCTCTTTTTCTCTCTCTGTTTTTCTCTCAGAGTTTAGCTTGGCTGTCTCTCTCCCACCAAAAAGACGGAGAGGCCTGTAACACAACGCTCTTCTCCAGCTGCCGGAAACACACACACACTCTCACAGGCACACAGACTACGAGCTTCTTTTGAAATTTTTTTGTGTTTAACCACACACACACACACACACACACACACGCACATATACATACTCAGTGCACATTAATGGTCACTTTAGACTTTCTGTACGTGTGTGTGTGTGTGTTGTGTGTGTGTCTTCTGTGGTGTATGGCTCTGCAACCACTCAGTTCATCAGTTGTGTGTATGAATGTGAAATTGAGTCTGATTTAGCCATACACTAAGTTCTGACTAAGTTCAGGAATATAATGTATGTGCATTTTAATGTATGTACACACGTGTGTGGAAGTGTGTGTGCATAAATTCTTAGGGATCCTAATGCGCAACAGCCAGTAAAGCCACAAGATCTATGCAATTTTACATTTTACAAACCACACAAATGCAACCTCAGCCTTTCATTTCACTACATCCAAACATGATATAACGCGAAACATTCCTCTAAAGTAACCTACAAATGCAATATAAAACACTCACACTGTCACAACAAGGTGCTGTACAGGTACATTTCTGTTCCCTGAGGTACAAACAGTGTAAATACCTGTTTAAAGGCACACCACTGGTTCTGTTACATTGTTCCTCTAACTAAAGGCACAAAAGACGTATCCTTGAAAGTACCACCACAGTGACAAACATTTATCCCGTAAAATCCTTCTAGAACGTATTAACAAAGTTGTAAATTATACTAAAGTAATGATTCTAAATTAAGCAGGACTGTATACTGTCGAGCTCAAGCCCGAGTGCACTTCCCAGAAATTGATTTTATCCATGTTTAATTAGTTATCAGAATAAATGCACATTTGGCCAGTTTTGTATCTCAAACAGTAAAGCAAATGAAGTGCTAGCAGACTTTCCTGATAAACATTTTCAGATAAACAAGTAAAAACAATTCTTTGTTGTGGAAGAATGTGTGGAAGAGTGTGTGGGAGAGCAATTATTGTTTTTCTTATCATGTACAGCAAAAAGTATTTTGTTCTTTTTAGTAAATGTGTGTGTGCGCTTGTGTGTGTGTGTGAGTGAAGATAAATTAGCAGTATTGTGTATCAGAAATGTGTATTTTTGTTTAAAATGATGATTGTGGCAGTGTCCAGTTGAGCAGCAGTGAATGGGTTTCAGGCTCTTTATGTATTTCCTGTGATGTGATTCCAGTGACAAGCGCGACTGATATCCAGTTACTCCACACGTTGTCTGAGTGACTGTGTGTATATTGTTAAAAGTGAGCTGTCCGGTTCAGTCTGATAGCTGTATACGAAGCCTCCGAAGATCAGTGATCCACCAGCGCTTACACGCCAAACAGCTCTAATCCGTAAGCCTACAAATGGCCTATCCTCGTACCGTACTTTCAACAAAAGAGTGTAAAAAATGAGATGTGAAAGACGGACGTACTTTGTCTCCTCTAATACTTGTGTTTACTTTTATTTATCTCAGGCAGTCATGAAATGCAAATACTGTCTCGTTGATCAAACCTCTCAGTGAATAAAATGGTGCTACAATGAAGAATTGTTATGAGGTTTGAATTAAATACTGTTTTTTTTTCTCCCTATAAGACAGTGTGTGTCCGTTCTTGAGCTGATTTATTCATATTAACAGTCCTTTTCCTACAAATCTTGATATGCAGTGCATTCTATGAGGAATTAGACTGAGATTAGACTGAGACACTGTTGGTGTTTTGGTGGTTCTATGTATCTCAGATGGTCATCAGAACATTTGAATGGAATTTGAAATGAAAGATTTACTATGGTGTTAATGTGATGATTTGATGGTATTTACATCTATATAGGATGTCACATATACTGTAGAAATGATGGTCATTTTATTTTATGTAAACAATTGGTTTTTTTTTTACTCTTTGGCAAATTTTTCATGCCTGAATGACTCAGAAACTGCTTTGTATCTGTTCCTATATGTATTCATTCAGTGTGTCAGTGGTTCTCACTGTGGGGTCTGGGGATCCCCAGAGGTCCATGAAGCATAGCTAGGGGGTTCATGATTGTTTTATTTTGTTATTGTGGTGGAATTCAAAACCCACCATTCTGAAAGCTATTACACTCAGGTAGCAAATTAATGTTTGGTTCAGCATTCGTCATTCTCAGCCATTCCACTGGGCCAAACCTGAGTGCCAACGCTGGTCCATTGTAATTTTGTCTATTGGACCATCATGGCTGATACAATTTCAGCCACCTTTAAATCCACCTTCCCAGAGTAAAGCCATCCTCCATTTCACTGTGGGTTCCAACATTGGCCCAACATAATTTTGTCCATTGGGCCAAAGCTGGCGAAGAGCTCCTTTGCCAACCCTGGGCCAGTGTTGACCAACATAGCCACCCATAATAGATGCTGTGGCAACATTATTTTCACTAATTAGTTTTTAATTTGTTTGACTAGTCACTTGAAGTGAATGGGTTTAGTCCAAACCTCAATAACTCAAAAGCAAGTTAGTCTATAAACAATAGCTCCAATAAATATACAAAAATATTATTGTATACATATAAGCAATGAACCTAATATTGGAATAGTTGAATTGTAAAATAAATCTGTATTGAGGGCATCTGCTGTATTTATTTTACAGTTAAAGGGGTCTGTCACAAGATGCAAATTAAAGATGCAGTTTAAAGAGAAAAAGGCAAACTATCCAAAAACACTGGGCAAAAATGTAGTCAGAAGCAGGCAGAGGTCGGGTGATCGGCAAACTAGGTCAGGCAAAAACCCAGGAAACAGGAACAGAAATAGGATCGAATCAGGAATAACAAACACAATGATGTACAAGGCTTGCTAACAGCAGAACACAGGGTAAGCTGAGTGTATGCTTCACAAAGAGCAGATGAGTGAGTGTCTCTATATAGAGTGTGGCTGTGATTGTGTGTGAATTGGGAACAGGTGTGTGTTGTTAGAAGTCGAGGAATTGTGTGTGTATTCTGGGAATTGGAGTCCAGTGCGGCCATGTTTGTAGGCTGTGGTGACTGCTGGGAGTTGGAGTTCGTGACCTTGGCTGACCTGACAGGGTCCATGGCTGCAAAAAGGTTAAAAACCCCTGGTTGATATGACTGCACAATAAAACGACATTTTAAAACAAACTGATACTAAAACAACTAATATTAACTGTTTTGACTTACCTATGGCTTTTAAAATCTTTTGTTTTGTTTGTTTATTTGTTTTTAATCTATTTTGCACTTTTAAAAATATATTTTACTGGTTAAACTTGGATTTATTTATTCTCACAAGAGTCCAAGAACCTTTTGACTTTAACTTATTTTATTCTCTCATTAGTTAAATGAATATTGTAACTTTTACATCAGGAACTACGCAATTTAGCACAGAGGTTAAAACGTGACAAGTTTAAATTGATTAACAATTCATTTTATTTATATTGCGCAACTTTACAGAAATCTGGATGTAGATTAAGATCCCTAACAAACAAGGCAGAGGTGACAGTGGCAAAGAAAAACTCCCTGAGAAGACATGAAGGAAGAAACCATGAGATGAGTCTAAAACAGAACTCATCCTGATAAGCATGTTTACAGGATGCTCAGTATGAATATATTGTGAATAAGGGTCCTGGGATGAGCACAGGACAGTCTTTATGATTACAGCAGCAGTTCTTAGGTTGAGATTATCTGCTGAAGAAAGTTTCACAGTTGCTCTTTGTTGACTTTGTTTCTGTGTTTCCCATCAACATACTTCTCACAATCATATGATTTCACACTCGAGATTAAAGTTTTATCTGAGATCGTTTCTGGATGTGGAGTTGGATTGATGTAAATGTCGCAGGAATTCTAATCCTGTCCAGACTGAGATCATACTGCTGCTTATTAGATGTGTATCAGATTCCAGTTCCACTAATGAAAGGGGCACAAATCAGACTGAAACTGTACGACTCACACTTCCAGGAACGTTCCAGACGTTTATATATATAAAGTATATACATAATGTATAATGTGTATCTGTATATACATTTTCACCAAACCATTATAGGATTCATAGGCTGTGAGTGTGTGTGTGTGTGTTCATATTCATATAGGTTCATAGGCTCTGGGTGTGTGTGTGTGTGTGTGTGTGTGTGTGTGTGATTGAGTATAGGGCAATGGTAAGGCCAGAGAATGGGATGAAACAGAGGAGGTCACCTGCCTATACCTGTCATCCACTGACTCACCTGAGTGGAACAGCCTCTTTGTGTGTGTGTGTGTGTGTGTGTGTGTGTGTGTGCATGCTATGATCCTAGACCTGTCCCTGAAGCATTTCTCAAGTGCAGCGGACCCAGACTGATGGATGAGGGGCTTCTCCGACTGGCCCCGCGTTGTGACAGACGACAGATGTTCTCCAATAATGTTTATCGGGCTAAAGCCTTCAGCCAGGGACGACACACACCTGTTTCTTGATGAGAAGGGGCCTCGAGACCATCCACACACACACACATGCACACACACACCTGACACCAGTCAAACAGGCCTCCTAGGGCCATCCATCCAGCAAACACTGGGTGGCCACAGTGCTACACACCGTGACTTTAATCTGCCCAACATGACACACACACTCCCTTGGCACAAGCGTCCGTCAAACCGTGTCCCAGAAATAAATAGCTAATTCCGGCTCTTGTAAATGTATTCAAAGCCATGAAAGCTTCCCTTGCTGCGCAAACTCTAACACGAAACAGCTTCCATGATGAATTTCTTTTTACTGTCCTGACCACGTGCTGCCAGTCAGCAACCACCGACAGCCATAAAATGTATATTTAACTGTTAAGTTAGTCCTGCTGCTGGTTTTAGGTACGTGTGCTGCTTTCAAAGAAGTTGTCTCGTTTGGGTGTCCGCTGAGGACTGGAAGCACTGGCAAGACTCCGAAGGCTTTCATTTAACCCAGAATGTCATTTCTTTTATATTAAAGAATTTACACCAGGACTCATGAATGAAGAAAAAAACAAAACAAAAACAGTTCACACTCTGAGCAGAAATGATATTGAACATTTCTGTATTTTAGCATTCCAACCCCAACAAAACATAGGCTGTACGTAGACCTAATATTATAAATAGTAGGTTTGGAAAGCTGCTAGACCTGACAGCTGTGTTTGTATTGGTATGAAACCCCTCTTCCACAGGTTTTCTGAAGAGTCTCAGATCTGCCAATATAATCCTTTAATCTGACTGCAAACCTGGCGTTGCAACGATACAGCGCTATAACGAGCACAAAGCATGTGCAGTAGGCGCTTTTTATATATTCTATATATTCTATATATTATGGAATTTTACTGTTTCAGCAGTGTTTTAAGATTATTCCCTTTGATGCTGTATGAGATGATCCCAATAAAATGTACACCAGACTGCGTGATAATGTGTGTTCTCCATGTCAGATTAAACGATGCTCTAATGATAGACCTGAGATTAAAGAAAATTACCACTCAGGCATGATTATACCATCAATCAACATGATCTGGGATCGTTCAGAAACATTTTGTGTAATAATAAGTTTATATTTTCTGTCCATTAGCATGCTTGGTAGCTTTGCAACTTACTGTACAAGAAGCCAGACATGTAGACCTGTGACTTTATATTAATTAATGTGCACAACTCATTAGTTTAAATTAACACAAACATTTCCTTTTGGGTTTAGAGTTTTGCATAATCCCGTGTCGTTGCATAATTATTGGTGGCTTTTAGGTGAGTGTCATAGCAATACCGAGATTTAAACAAAAACACTAAATGGCACTAAATTGTCCTTTAGTGAACTTCTTGTCTCTGACAGCATACAAAAAAAAAAAAAAAAATCAGGTCGAAAATCATAACAATTTAAACCTGGTTTAATTCTCACAAGTGCAGTGCAAGAACTAACAGGCTTGGTTATCTGTCTAATGCATACTTTGACATTATCTAATGCATACTTGAGGTTTATAACTTAATGAGAAAACATATATTGAACATTTAATTTGCTTTTCTTCATTAATGAACTGTAATGTTATAGCCTATGTTGCTCTTGTAACTATATACAGTATATATAGTCAATGTAGTTAATTAATAATTCAAAGTTGTTATGAATAACATGTTTTACAGTGTATACGTCAATATTAAGTTGCGTGTTTGGGTGATTAATTTGTATTTTTATTTTTTTAAAGTCACCAATGGCAGTGTAACAAGACATTCAGATTATTGAGTAATATTCAGGTGCGGTAAAAAGTTGAGAAATTATACTTATAGATGAAAGTATACTTATAGATGAAAGTATACATAAATAATGTGTCAAAAGTTCTTTATCTGGGAAATGTAAGAGTACAAGAATTAAATTTTAATACCACACAACTAAAGTGTAAATAATAATTAAGTATTGTAAGTAACAAAGTACAGATTCTCAGTGTTAGATCATAGGAAAGTAAGCAGAGCTCAGGGAAGCCTGGAGTTCAGAGAAAAGGTCAGAAGTACTGAAACACAGCTCATTTAAACCACTGAAAGCCGCAACCGTTGCTGCACGTTTGCATCTTAGATTGATCTCAAGGATGATGGAAAGTTCCACATGAAATTATCCATCAAAAGTCAGAAATATTAATTCCAACATGACGTAAATGCAGCATTAGCCATGATAAGCAACTCTGTGTTAAATACGATACGATAATGCTAAAGGACTGAGCTTCACAAGCACATAGTGACAGAAATACAACACAAATCCCAGGTGATTTCCAAGGGAAATTCTGTGCTACATCTATATATATCTCTCACAGATACCATATAATGCACATAATAAGGCATGCGTGGAGCAATCTGTTCTGTGTTTCACACTGCACAAAGTGTTAGCAGAGCGTCTTTATCTCATTATGTCGTCATTAAGCGACGGAGAATTAGAGTAGCCATGTCCCCTGCTTCCTTTCCTGCATGTTTACTCGCTCTCAGAAGACCTTTGAACTGGCCCCTGGCCAAGATGTCCGTGCTGATAAAGTTAAAAAAAAAGCCAAGGGAGAGAAACTGTCACTGAGAGAGAAAATGCCGGCATGCTCTCTGGCTAGAAAAAACAAACCCACAAAATGCTAAGGCTGTGGTGGACAGATATGTATCTTCTAATTCTCTCACACTGGGGAGAGTGTTAAGAGACATAAATGTGTTTGCTTGTCTTTTATTCTTGTACTACTTTTGTTTAGGTATAATCTCTTGGACCCATGAGGAATTCGGGTGTGTTAATGTGATGGAAATCCCCATGTATAGTCGATAACATCAGTGAAAACAGACAAGAGGGCATTGAAAGAGGTTGTCAGGCTGAGAAAAGGCCACTAGGGGGAGCTGATAGCAGCTTGCAGATATTCTCGCCTGGATACTTAGAGCTGTTCCCTCCACAAACACCAGCCACAAACACCAAACATAAACACCAATCACAACCAATCACAACCAATCACAACCAATCACAAACACCAGTCACACACTCCAATCACAAACACCAAACACAACCAATCACAAACACCAATCACACACTCCAAACATAAACACCAATCACAACCAATCACAACCAATCACAAACACCAGTCACACACTCCAATCACAAACACCAATCAGACACTCCAATCACAAACACCAGCCACAAACACCAAACA
>CM040467.1:951849-971849 GCA_022758105.1 Pangasianodon gigas
GATTTGTGATTTTGTACAATTATGATTTTATATGATTTGTGGACTTGTGTGAATGTGAATTTGTACAATTTGTGATTTTTATACAACTGTAATTTGGCATGATTTCTGATTTTGTACAATTGTGAGTTTGTTTGATTTGTGATTTTGTACTAGTGTAATTTTTTTTGTGATTTCATTGAAATGATGTCATGAGAAACATGTAACTCCACCTCTCTGCTGAACCAGTCACAATTTCATGTGTACAATCTTTATGAATTAGCGATCGAGGTGTAAAAAAGGTGAATAACAGAGAACAGAAAGTTGCTAATGAAAGACAGCGAGACAGAGAGAGTGCACAAGTCTACACTGGAGTCCTTTATTTCTTAGTTGCTCCTCCCACATTACTCAATTGAAATGCATTACAGTTACATTGTAGAAAGCATCAGAACAAAAGTACCTCGACTTGCCAATTACGTTAAAAATGGAATTATAAACAATGACAACAAACAAACCAACAAAAAAAAAAATCTGGTCCTTCAACATGTGAAGACAAACAAATAAAGTCTGTTTTTTTTTATCATAGAGTTTGGCACGACGACTCAATAGGGACCCAAACATCACACAAGCTTGCACACAACTGTAGAAAAAAGTTACAATTCTAAGCCAGACCAGTCATGCGTTTTTTTTTTTTTATGAAGAAATAACTTTGATTTTTATGCTCTCCTTATTTTTTTTTTTACCCCATTTTTAATATTTTACACTTGAATTAATAAATGTGTCATCCAAAAAAAAAACAAAACCCTAAGTAATAACTATATATAGACCAGTTTCATTAGAAGTATAAGACGTGATGAAGGTTTAATACTATCTGGCACGCAGACATAACTTGTGTTCTCCCGCTTCACCACAAGGGGGAGCTCAAGAGCAGTGCTATTCAGTAAACGAACTACGGAAATAAATACACCTTTCAACATACACAGCAATAACGTCAACGAGAATAGAAGAAAGACAAAAAAAAAACAACGAAAAACCCCATGAAACAAACAACGAACTCATGATTGTCTAGAAATGAAACACACGAGAATGGAATAGCTAGCTACTAGCGCACAGGCTGCGTAGTGGTAACGTCGGTCTGTTAAAGAACAACACTACGGTAGAAGCTCCTTCTACAAACTTCAGTACTTTTACAGGTTTTCTCTGTTTAGAAAAACAAACAAAATCATTTATTTTTACAACCTCTCTCCAAAGAAAAAAAAAGTTTTTTAATTTTTTTTTTTTTTTTAAAGAAAACGCGTCTCGGCTGTCATTGGACAGCGCAGAGAGACTGGGCGGAGACCAGGTTAAAGATGCAGTGCTTTTATTGACAGAATTGGAGAACAGTCCCCACACCCACCGTCCTCTTTACGTCTTTTTTTGTATTTTTATTTATTTCATTTTCTAAGAGTGCCTCCATGTGACCTGTTATGATTCCAATTTTTAATATATATATATATATATATATATATATATATATATATTACAATTAATTTACACGCCAGTCAATGTTGTATCCTGCCCTTTTAAAAAGGTTGCTGTAGATTATTCTGGTTTAAAGGGAATGTCATCAGTAACTGTGTGTGTGTGTGTGTGTGTGAGAGAGAGAGAGCGAGACAAGCTTTATAATACGATTTGGATGCTGATGTCTGTTACATTAAACAAATCTAATAATAAAAAATAATAATAATAAAAATACGACCAATGTTAAATGACAATCACGCACACAAAACATGGACTGACGATCTGTGAGTGTGTGTGTGTGTGTGTGTGTGTGAAATGTTTTTCTTCTTTATTTTTTAATACGGAAGACTCTCAAGGGCCCCTTAAGCGACTCAGTGGAAAGGAAAATATTGCAATATATCGTAATATCATAGTGTTACACTTTAATGAAGCTTTCCCCTGTTTACGAGCTGCCGTTGCTGTGCAAAACATAGAAACTGGACAGAATAAATACAATTTTTATTACTACTATCTGCATGACTTTCATCATCATCATCATCATCATCAAGACATTTGTCTTATATTGTAAATCACCATCATTAAAAAATCATTCATTGGAATAAAATCAATCTAATGTGTAATGTCAGATTAGGAAATGACTAGTGTTATTGGATACCGTGTGTTTGTGTGTGTGTGTGTGTGTGTGTGTGTATACACTCCAAGGACCCTGACATTAGTGTTTTCAGAAGAACAAAGCTCTCTACTCAGCAGTGTATGGGCTGTGCATGATCCAGGCCGAGTTTGGTCTGAGTGCCTGTGGTTAGAGTTAGAGGTCACAGAGGTCAGATGTGGAGGACATCATACGTGACTGAGGGACTGGATGGCATTGGACTCGGCCGCGCGTCCGAGTGTGTGCCACACCGAGGCAGCGTGAGAGGAAGGGGGCAGGGGGTCTTTATCTGCCAGAGATAACATCATGGCATAAGCCTAAAGACAGAGAGAGAGAGACACACACACACAGAGAAAGAGAGAGCGAGAGATAGAGAGAGAGAGTGAGAGAGAGACAGAGAGAGTGAGAGAGAGAGGGACACACAGAGAGAGAGAGAGAGAGAGAGTGAGAGAGAGACACACATGCAGAGAGAGAGAGAGAGAGAGAGAGAGAGAGAGAGAGAGACACACACACACAGATAGAGAGACAGAGAGAGAGAGAGATCAGTAAAATAGTGTAAGTCATTTATGCAGTTTATTTTATACATTTTGCGGTTCCTCCTTATCTGAGTCTGAGAAACAGATGTAGCTAAAGCCTCGGTTCATGGAATTTTTTTTTTGTGAAACAGGATTATCCAGGCATGAAATAATGTACAGCTGGAATTTGGTTTTATTCCATGGTTGGACAAATCATACATTTATTAGCTAAAGGTTTCAATGTGCTTATTTAACTTAATTAATTGGTAGCTAATTGTTTTGTAATGATGTATACTGAGCTAGTTAACTAGTTCAGTGCATCGATATAAAAGAAAAATCTTTAAACAATCAATCTTTAAATAATCTTTATTTTCTCTCCATATGTTTAACTATGGAATGAGTTATGCCACAGCTTTGTGCTTGGCTTCATTTTGCTCGGTTTTCTCAGTGTTTACACACACGTGTGTGTTCCTGATTCTGAAAAGATCATCCTTACGCTAATTACCCTGACTAGGGCTGGGAGTCGATCCCAGAAAGTATCGATTCCTCGATTCCAGGCGTTTAGGAATTGAGAGTCAGTGCAAAGCTTTGGACTTGATTCCACACAGTGATGTTGTAGTTTGCCTGAAATAGACCAGCACTTTATAGCTGAAACATCAATATGTGCTACAGAATTTTATTTTTTTGGTCAGATCTATCTTCACACATTTATATGTACATATGTGCAGACTCACACACACAATCACAAAGGACCGAGCGCTTGGGGGTCAGCAGTAATTACACTCTAATTATCTAATAATGACATCATTAATTATTCATCAGCTAATTAGTAACCTGCAAAAAAATAATTAATTCAGATGTTATAGTACCCTCACGCCAGCTAATTATCTTGGCGTGCGTTACTGACGTTGACTGATTCCAGAAATAAAGCAAAAAAAGCAGCATGAATTGGCGTAGCCGTACCTGTGACTTGGACTTCCTGTACAGTGGCTGCTTCACAGCCTCGGGCAGGTGGGCGGAGTCAAATCCTGTGACATCACTGTCACTGAGCTCAGCCTCTTCTGCGGTGAAGTGGCGGATGTGATCCAGCGCAGGGAATCCTCCGTGCTCTTCGTCCTCGTCATCCTCGTCAAACCTGCGACGTGCGTGTGCGTTAATGAATTGTGTGTATGTTTATGTGTTTGTTACATGTGTGAAGTTTTTTTTTGCACAAAAAAAACAAACAAACAAACAAACAAAACAAGCACACACACACACACCTCTGTGGTGAAGATTTGCAGTCCAGCAGTCCATCGGGTGCGCCGTCGTAGTCCAGCTCGTCATTGATGTCATCGTTGATGTCATTGGCGATGTCGTCGCCTAGGTTGCTAGACGCCACTTTGTTGGCAGGTTTGGTGGCGTCACAAAGCTCTGCTTCCTCTTCCTCCACTCCTGGCTCCTCCCCTTCCTCCTCATCCAGGTCATGTGACCTTGGATCAGTGACGGCTTTGTCATCCTCAAAATGGCCGCTGTTTAAACTGTGGATGGAATGAGAAATGTGGAACGGGTTTTAATCAGTGTGTGTGTGAGTGTGTGTGTGTGAGTGTGTGTGTGAGTGTGTGTGTGAGTGTGTACATACTGGTGTTCTGAAAAAGGCCCAGCTTGGCAGAACAGCACATATTCTATCATCAAGGCACTTAAACAGTTTCTCTCTTTCCCTCTTTCCCATCACTCGTTTATTTTCCTCTCTCTCGTTCTGTCCCTTTTTCTCTTCTCCTTCTCAAATTTTCCGCTTCCCCACCACCTCTCCTTCTCCCTCAATCTTTCTCTCTCTCTCTTTCTGTCTCATTTTCTTGTTTATTTTCTTGACTATCTCCTATTCATCTAATAGGGCAAATATTTAGCTGACAGGCCCATTTGGTGAGAGTGGAGCGAGAGCTGCCAAACCGGCCATATCTGCTCCTCAGGGCTCACTCACACACACACACACACACACACACACACTGTCCACAGGAAATGGGCCAGAGCCGTGCACTACAAGTGATTTGCTAATTACGGGTCTGGAAGTCTCTCTCATCACCTCCCAAACTCTGTACATCACCTACTGAAAGAAAGAAAAAGTGGAATGTGTGTGTGTGTGTGTGTGTGTTTGTGTGTGCGTGGGTGAGGGGGTGTACTACCAAAAGGACTATATATCAGGAAATGAAGGATCAGAGGATGAAGTGCAGGATTTGCACATACACACTAATTACACAGTGAAAGAGACTGAGTGGAAAAAAAGAGAGAAAGTGAAAAGAAACTTGAAAGAAAATATGAGAAAGTGAGAGAGAGAGAGAGAGAGAGAGAGACGGCAGGATGGCGTGATGATGAAAACAGATTGGTTAATTAAGGGGGTAATTTGTGGAGGATAAAGTATCTATCAGGAGCAGTCACTTTGACAGGAAACACTCTGCAACCCCTGACCTCCAGTCCCATACCTACTTCCTGTTCACAAGCACATGTTGGGACCAGATGTGGGCTGTCGTTAACCGCACACACACACCTTCACAAACTCACACACACCTTCACACACGTGCACACACACACACACACACACACTGCTATTACCACAGATGATTTACCTCCTGTGCTTAGTACTGTTAATGAGTGGGGAAAAATCAAATGAAAACACGCTTGATCTTTATCTGTGTCTGCATGTGTGTGTGTGTGTGTGTGTGTGTCTGGTGGGGGTGTGAGACAATCAAAGTGATACACACATAATTATGGATACACAGATAAGGCAGTAATGAACACACACACACGAGTACACAATGTTACACACACTGTTACACACACTGACAATAAACCAATCACTGAACACGTCCAGCTGGAGACCGACCTGTCTTTAACTTTCACAGACTGCTGGCGACAGGGTAATTAATAACACACACACACACACACACACACACATGCACACACACACACACACCAACACACACAGACAAAGGTTAATTAATAAAGTCTGAGGCGCTCCGTGCTCACTAATGTTTGTGTGTAATTACATCGCCGTCCTGCCTCCGGCAAACGGTGTGGACTGAAGACTGACAGACTAGTCGAGTGTGTGTGTGTGTGTGTGTGTGTGTGTGTGTGTGTGTGTGGGTATATACACTGTGTTGAAAAGCCACAGTGCACAGTTTGGTAATTTCTGATTTTGCAGCAGTGGAATTAGATTGCACTAAAAACACACTGATGAAAAGTTTCCTGAGTGACTCGTAAATCAAAAAACACACAGCCAAGAACCAACCAGTGACTGATGATGATGATGATGATGATGATGATGCTTACCCTTCATCGGAGTGCGGAGGTGAGCCAGCGCTCTGGCCGCTGCTGCTGATGAAATTGCGAATCTCGTTGAAGTACGAGTCCTCTTTATCATCCAGAATGGCGCTGCTGCTGTCCAGCTCCGACTGCGGCGACGACATTGCTGTGCCTACACACACACACACACACACACACACACACACACCACATCACAACACACACAAGTGTACATTAGCACTCACTGGGATACTACAAACTCTTTCATCTTTTCTAATTTAAACTGTTTTCTAGTTTTCTAGTTGTTTTGAGATGTTTCGTAGTTATTTCTAGTTGTTTCTATGGGTTTTGTAGTTGTTTCTAGTTGTTTTGTATTTGATTTTTTAAAAAAAGTTTTTTCTTGTTGTTTCTGGTTGTTTTGTAGTTGTTTTATTTTTTTTTTAAAGTTGCTCCTAGCTGTTACTAGTTGTTTCATAGTTGTGTTGTAGTTGTTTCTGGTTGCTTCTGCGTGTTTCCAGTTGTTTTGTAGTTTTTAAAAAAAAGTTGTTTCCAGTTGTTTCTACTTGTTTCCGGTTGTGTTGTAGTTGTTTAAAAAAAAAAAACAAAACTAATTGTTTCTAGTTGTTTCTCATTGTTTCGTAGTTGTTACTGGTTGTTTCTAGTTGTTTCTACACACTGTTGTTGTTGTTGTTTTTAGTGACCTTTTTTAGCCAATGTTCTCCTGTCTATTTGGGTGAATAAGCAAAAACACTTAAAAAATAATTTTCGTGGACAAAAGTTTCTTTAAATTGTGATAAATTGTTTGCGCTTTGCTCAGAATTAAATACAAAAGCTAGAGCAACACCTAGAAAGGACGTACACTAAGAACTCCACTGTGCAGTGTATGACTCAAATGAGTGTGTGTGTGTGTGTGTGTGTGTGTGTTGTACCTGACAGATTACCGTTCTCGTGTTTTTTGAGATGCCGGTCCAGGTTGGTCTGTTGGCCAAAGCAGCGGTCGCACAAGTGGCATTTGAACGGTTTCTCTTTGTTGTGGATGTTCCTGATGTGGCGCTGCAGATTTGACGAGATACTGAACGAACGATCGCAATACTTACACCTGCGGTGGACACACACACACACACACACACACAAATGTCTGAAACTCATTTTCTTGATATCTCATGTAAAGTCCCTGTTCTTTTCTCTCAGTCTCTCACTGCCAAGTCTATAGCGTGTGTTATTTTAGTGTGATTACAGATTCTATCTGTCCTCCTGCTGCAATCCAGAGAAACACACTTCACTTACTCTCTCTATCTCACTGACACACACACACACACACAAACACACACACAATCTCTCTATCTATCTGACTTACACACATACACTCCCTTTCTCTCTCTCTCTCTCTCTGTGAGATTTTGTTTTTGTTGCTGGGACTCACAGCTGTCTGACATGGCAGCGTGTGTGTGTGTGTGTCTGTCTATGTACATATATAAGTAAGTGTGCGTGTGAGCTTGTGTGTGTATGTGTGTGTGTGTGTGTGTGTGTGTGTGTTGTACAACTCTGAGAGAGACAGACATTATTACTCAGCTGTCTTTGCTGGCCTTCTGCCTCTCTCTCCTCATCGCCTTCATTTTTTTTTTACTAATCTCTCTCTCTCTCTCTCTCTTTCTCTCATTCTATTCCCTGCATGCCGTCACCGTGGCGACCGCCACTATTATTCATCTCTCAAATTATTTAGTACAATGATAATTGTTCCAGACTTTCATGATAAAAAAACATACAAGCCCTCTGCTCCCCTGTCTCTTTATTCTTCTCTGTGTTAAAGAATGTAGTCTGAAAATATCTGCAGACTGAAGCTAATAAAGAGCTGCCTGAAGTGTGTGTGTGTGTGTGTGTGTGTGTGTGTGTGTGTGACAGGAGGAGACATGTGCCTGTGCATTTTCATCACAGGTTCTGTGTTCCCACACTATCGAACTCTCTCTGCACACACACACACACACCACACTCACACACATATTCGAATACCCTAAGACAATAGAACAGTGTGTGTGTGTGTGTGTGTGTGTGTGTCTTACCTGTACGGCTGCTCCCCTGTGTGTGTTCTGAGATGCCGTGTGAGGTTAGCTGAGCGTGGGAATATTTTGCCGCAGTATCTGTGTAGGAAGGAAACTCCTCTTTAGTCACAAACAAATGAAACCCACAAACACACACACACACACACACACACACAATAAACCTATACAACATTACCAGACTCACAGCATTTTCTTTTATCTGTAATAAACATTTCACTTTTGCAGGTTCTCCTTTGCGAGGATCTTCGAGGTCCCCAAACTGTTCCATGTTTAATTTCTCATTTTGGGGCACGACACAATTTTATCATATCGCATTATTAAGTAAGAGCTCTAATTTTATTCCTTTTTAAAATAATCGTATGTTCACTTTGTTCGGTTAGCGTTCTTCTCTCAGCACTGTGACTAAATCTGGTATTTTACAAACACATACAGGCAATTTTTTATAAAAAATGCCACCAATAGACTTATACTTTCTATAAAGGCCATATGTATAATGACCTATGTATAGATTCATAACATGTTGTGCTAATAACATGTTAATACGTTAATGTTAATAATGTGCATTTACACATCTGTTATAATTATTTCTGAAAAGGCATTACAGTTTATAACCATATTTATAAGTTTATATGTTTATAGTGTATTTATTATTTCTTATCAGTATGCATTATAAGCAGTGTTTATAACCCCACTTTCCTTAGTGCTTAGTGCATTATTTTTAGTCACAGATACAGATTAAGTAACTTTCTCACTTTTTTTTACTTGTATAAAAGTAAATTTTAACATATACATAACTCTAATTCTATTTATCTGGTATAATTCATTTATTAAAAGAAAGAAAACCATTGAAAATATGGAGCTGGGTTTCACTGGTATTAGTAATATCATGTGCTATAAAGTCTACTTATAGTGCATCATTGTGTAATGTGTTTTCAGAAATAATGTGTGTATAGCGCCTTATGAATGCATTATAACATGCTTTGAATGTATTCATCATTCATTATGAGCAGAATATCATTCACAAGTTATGAAATTTGTCAGATTCAATTTGCTTAGAAACAGGATAACTTCAAAATAGAGCAGCAGAGGATTGAATAAGGATTAAAACACATGTGGGTGTGCTCTAATAAGAAAATAATCAATGATGTGTTGATTGTTTTCTAATAACAACACGTCCTGAAGTCTTTTATTCCTCTTATATCACAGCAATTTGACAATTGGACCCTTCCCCCTTTGTATTTACATTTAATGTTGTAGAACTTCCAGGAAACAGGTTACTTCCTGTTATCACTTACATTATAGCAGCTATAAAGTTGTTCCTTCACCAAGTACTCTTTTTTTTTATTTCTCTCTTGTAGTTATTAAAACAAAAAAACACACAGATTGTCCTGTTATCAAAAACAAAATTAAAAAAACCCTCCTCTGTCCTGAAGACTTTCCCATGGAGGAAAACCTACTGACGCTGGAGACTCCTTCCCTAAAGCTTTAACAATTATAGACTTTTTCGAATGCGCTGTTGCTGTAGAAATGATAACATATCGGAACGAGTGCATTAATATAAACCCGTGATTTGAATTACAGCTGGAACTGTCATAGCTACTGTTATAGAACATTAATCACCTCCTGACCAATCATGTTAATGTGTGTGTGTGTGTGTGTGTGTGTGTGTGTGTGTGGGTGGGTGAGGATCACCTGCAGGTGTAGCGTTCCTTCCCCTTACGCAGCAGTGTTTCGGGAAGCGTCGTAGCTGGAGCTCGGAAATCAAACATGGAGGGAACCGAGCGCATGATGTCAGTGGCGTCTGACTTCAACGGGCCGAACGCTTCCAACTTCTCCGCCATGTTTTCTATCGCTGACATCTGACAGAGAAAAAAGGATATGTCTTAACAGGAAGTTCAGTATTTTTCATTTAAAATCAGTGTTACCAAAAAATACACTTCTTGGAGGGTGCCATTATTATTATTTTTAAAAAAAAAATGAAAATCTCTATACATTTCTCTATACAATTTGTGTTTTAAAAACATCAAGTGCAACTCAGTCCACTCTCACTATGTGATATGTGAGGAATAAACCACATGTGTGCATGCTGTTATAGGAAAATAATCAACAACAGGGTGGTTTGATTTAACTGAGTTACTGATATCTCTGCAAAGTTGATTATTTTCCCATAACAGCATGTCCTGGAGTCTTTTATTCCTTTTATACATCAGCAATTATTATTCTGTTGACAATTACATTATTTATTTATTTATTTATTTATTTATTTTTAAAATGACACATTATACTTTTTTTTATCCATTTATAGCTACATTTAATGTTGTGGACAAGTCCCTTATGTCGTTCCCTCACCAGCCTCTCTTTTATATTTCTCTTGAAATTAATAAGACAAAAATAAAACAAAAACAAACAACTAAAAAAAACGCAGCTTGTTATGTTACTGAAAAACCGTAAAAAACATTCCTGACAAATTTCCCACGGTGGAAAACGTAGTGACTAGCGCTGACACTGGAGACTCCTTCCGTAAATGTTAACTAAACATATCAGTGATCATCAGCCGTACAAGTCCCTGTGAATAATCTATTAGAATGAAGCGTGAATATGATTTGAATTACAGACGACACAACTGTCAGAGTCGCTGTTATTGAAAACGAATCAACACCTTCTGACCAATCAGATTCGAGAATTCAAGAAGGCAACTGACGTAGCTAAATGTTTGTGTGTTAGCTGGAACTAGGAACAATAGAAATTTGTACTGCGTAGTTATTGATGGTTACTTAACACAAAAACACACACACCCAACCACCCACCCACCCACACACACACACACACACACACACATGTGGCTGGATGGAAAAATGCACAGAGGAGCACAGCCAATCTGCTAATGAAGTCGAATGTCTGCTTTCATCAGAAGTGGACTAATTCTCAGAGGAGTGCTGAGACTCACAGCTGTCTGACACGGCAGTGTGTGTGTGCATGTGTGTGTGTGTGTGTGTGTGTGTGTGTACATATGCATATATGTATGCATAAATTCTATATATTTAAGTGTTGCTTTGTATGGATGTCTGTCCGTGTCTGAGAGTAGAGATATGCAGGTGTGTGTGTGTGTGTGTGTGTGTGTGTGTGTGTGGCATGGAGTGATTCATGTCCTCTGTTGGGCTGTAAAGCATTCGGCGCACAATGTGAGCAGACAGCACATTCCTCAATATGAAAGATGTTGACATTAGCGATCAAGGGCGCGACAGGGATAATAATGATATCGTCAAGCCGAGAGGGGGATGAAGGGAAGGGAGGAAGGGAGGAGAGAGAGCGAGAGAATGGAGGGAAAAGGAGAAGACGAGAGCCTTGGCGTTAACGAGCAGCACCCAAAATCTGCGTTACTTTCGCATGTATTGGATTTCTGCTGCGTGTTCCTTCTCTTCAACATTACATTTATTACAGCCTGGGTCACAAATCAGACCTGAAGGGCGCAGAGCAAGTGCACTCTTAAGGGAAAGAGAGAGAGAGAGAGAGAGAGAGAGAGAGAGAGAGAGAGAGAGAGATTTCGGCTCTGGATGCATTATGCATTAGCAGCGGGTTGTTTATGTTTATGCTAATGCTAATGCTCAATAAAACCCTTAAATCTCTCTAACATAAACTTCACTAAACCTGTCACTAATACACACTCACACACACACACACAAACACACACACACTAATTAAGTAATTAAACCAGTTAACAAAAAAAACTATGACTATATGTTAATTTTTACCTAGGGTTTAAGAAAAATGTAATTAACTGAGACAGAATGATGGTTAGACAGAAATATTGCTAAGCAGATAGATAGATAGATAGATAGATAGATAGATAGATAGATATTTTAGCACATAACCAACTTTCTGACTAAACTTTTCAGAAGGTTAGTAGACAAATAAAGCAAAGAAAGAAAGAAAGAAAGAAAGAAAGAAAGGAAAGACTCTCTGTAGACAAGATCCCTTTTTCTCTCATTCCTTAATTAATGCTTCCATTCAGACAGACAGAAAGAGATAGATAGATAGATAGATAGATAGATAGATAGATAGATAGATAGATAGATTTTTTCACCAAACAATGGTACCTATTGACTGAAGAATTTAATGTCAGTAGAGACGAAATAAAGAGAGACAGAAAGAAAGAAAGAAAGAAAGAAAGAAGGAAAAGAAGGAGAAGAAGTGATTCTTTGTGGAAAGGAAAACATTTTCCTCGTGATTGCTGTGTGTAGCTGAGAAAGCTTTCATTAGTGAGATGCATTCTCAACTGTTGATCTTATCGGGGTACCAGATGTCTAAAATTTGGAAATTCCCTCATCCTGCACCCAAACACCAACGACCCCACCAACCTCACACACACTCACACACACACACACACACTCACACACACACTCACACACACACACACACAATTGTGTCCCAGTGAGACGACTGGCCGCTTGATGATGTTCTGTAAATAATCACATTCTTGAATGTTTGCTATTATCAGAGGCAGACATCAGAAATAACAACTGCGTTGACTGTTACATGGACACACACACACACCCTCACACACTCTCACACACACAACCTCACACACACACACACACACACCCTCACACACTCTCACACACACACCCTCACACACACACACACACCCCCTCACACACTCTCACACACACACCCTCACACACACACACACCCCCTCACACACACACACTCTCACACACACAACCTCACACACACACACTCACACACAACCTCACCCTCACACACACACACACACACACTCTCCCTTTCTCTTTCTCTCTCACACACACACTCTCTGTCTCTCTCACACACCCTCACACACACTCTCCCTTTCTCTCTTTCTCAGACACACACACACCCTCACACACACTCTCTCTCTCTCTCTCTCTCTCTCTCTCACACACACACACACACACACTCTCTCTCACACACTTTAACACAAATATACACACACACCCTCACACACACTCTCTCACACACACATTGAGCACTACAAACTCCATTTCATCTAAAAGCTTTTTATTGAACACCTGATGGTTTTGCTAAATGCAGTTTTCACACACATGTGGTGTAAGAAGATGAAAGTGCGGCTGCCATAACCTTTAATAACGCAACTCTCTCTCTCTCTCTCACACACACACACACACACACAGATGCTGTGGGAACAACGTTCCTGTGTAATGCATGACAAATGGCTCGAGGGACTGGAAATAATGTTCTCTCATTAGAAATGATACATGACTGGCTTCTGCAGTTTCTCCCTGATAAGACGGTGATTAATGACCTTACTGACTGCAGTCATCTGTGTGAGACTCGCTGAGATGGCCTGAGTGTGTGTGTGCGTGTGTGTGTGTGTGATCATATTTAAACCTAGTTCTAAATGTGTTTGTGTGATTAAAACACAGAAATGTCATGTAGTTTATTGCTATACAATCCTCAATGCTGTGTGTGTGTGTGTGTGTGATATGAGTTATGTCACAGGTAGTTAGACTTCATAAACACTCACCCAGGTCCTCTGATCAGGCATGCGGAGCTGAAGGTAGGACAAAAGGAAACAACAAATCAAAATCAAGAATCTTATGAATTAAAAAGATTCTGATTGGCTGAAAAAATCTTAATTGTAAATGTTGAAATGTTATGCAGGTTTCACATGATGGCAGAATCATTACAAATCCCCAAAATAGCAAATGAGCGTCCCTTCAATTTGTAATCACAAGTGGAAAAAAGTAATAATAATTATATGAAAGTTTCCAAATTATTCTGATTTGTTGCTTTTTTTTAAGCCTTTCATCATGGCAGAGAAAGAATTCTATAGAATTTGATGGATTTATTTACTTATTTATTTATTAGGCCATAGCTATTAATTTATGTCACACAGTATTACATTTTTACAATGACACAAAAACAAAAAGAAGATAATTACAACTTATTACGAAGTAGAAAATCGAACCATCCGATGAGCACTTGAAGGCAGCATTAGCTCGCCACAAAATGGCTACCAATAACCTCGCACAATGTGACGGTTAAAACTATGATAATTAACTTAATATACAACTAAAACAATTCACGTGGGCCAGTGAACATTACAACCACTCCAACTAGAAAGTACTGAAATGCTAATAACCTGCTAAAATCATCCTACTGCTCTTCAGTACTGATCAGACTTATTTACATCTTCCATAATGCATCAGTACTGTTAGTACTCCTCCTGCTGCTGATAGGTGAGGGCAGTGTGTGTAAAACAGTAAAGTGGATGCTGATAGGACACCTCGTTAGGCTGTGTGTGGCACGCATGTGGATGTTATCGAGCACAGACACTGAGCAGACACGCAGTATAAATCTGCCTAGTCAAACAGCCTGTAAAATAGAAGCTGGAACAGCCTATAAAACAGTATAGCAGAGGATTGTGTGTGTGTGTGTGTGTGTGTGTGTGTGTGAGAGAGAGAGAGAGAGAGAGAGAGAGAGAGAGAGAGCGCTGTTAAAAATAATATGTAATTCTAGACTTATGATAGTGAATACAGACACACACACAGTCCCGGCATGAGGGCAATATGTGGTAGTTTTAACATGGAATTATACTGCAATATCTGAGCGGAAAACACACACAGGCTGAAGGACGTCTCACCACACACCATCTCTCTGCCTTGCAAATCTGGACTGTATCATTCACAACATGCAGGATGGAGCATGTGGAGAACACGCTAAAACTAAAAGTGATAAAACTAAAACACGTACGCAGGCCAAAGTGGGTCATTTGGTCAGCGAAGTTTGAAATGCACTTCAATAATAGTAAACTGGCAAAATCTAGAACCCTTAAAGTTTGTCCTGTTAGGGAAATCCTTAAAGATTCTGTGTAGAACCCAATGACATGTCGAGTTTTTGGGTTCAAGTAGATGCCCTGTAGGAACCGAAGAACCCTGAACTAACCAAAGAACCCAAACAATGCGATGTAGTGTTGAACAACCATGAACTAAGGGAAACCTTTGGAGAACACTGCATGAACACTAGGAAGGCTGGGTAAAGCAGATTTTTGGAGATGACTTGGAGAACATTCCAGGAACCTTACCTGTGGGTGGAAGAGGAAGCCCGGTGTGGGACGCATATACTTTTCTTTCAGCGCCTCAAACGGATCCGTTGCTTTTCTCTTCTCAACCCTGCTAAAAATTCAAGTTCCATCAGTTCTTACACGAAGAATACGGGTTCAGGTAGGAGAACATCATACAATTTAAATCATTAAGAATTATTCTGTGACTATGTTTTGTCAATATTAGCTATGTTATGTAGCTATACAGTGGTAATGAGAGGGGCTTGTGATTGACAGTACCTGTAGATTGGGTCCATAAAGAATGGGGTGGGTCTTGCGTGCTGGATAGTGGAGTCTGCTTTTGGAGGCTCTGTCTCAATTCTGTCCTCTCCAATTATGTGGTTCTTCCGTGACTCCCCTGATTTTAGGCGTGTGCTCCGGCTCCGCCCACCCAAACTCAGGTCCAGTGGTTGGTCCTGGTTGGCCGAGAGTATATGAGGCACCTCCAGCTTTGAGGTGGCAAAGGTCTGTGCTAGGCACTCCTCTTTGCGCTTGGTGGTGAGGTCGAAGGGAGATTCAGCAGTACTGCCTTGTGGCTTCTTGCTTTCTTGCAATGGGCTCTCTGGCTCTCCTTTGTGGCCTCGAGGTCGAAGATGCTCCCTCTCATGGAAGGGGTAGACTGGGGGAGAGAAGGCAGGAAAGAAGGGGAGGGGAAACATGGCAGGGTATCCCAGTGGGTCCCCTTTTTTACTGTGCAGCCCTGCAAGTCCTGTGGAGCCAAAGTATTTCTCCGCAATAGACGCAATGGCCTTGATGGAATCATTGACGGCTCCAGAAACAGCAGTATGCTCATCCGCAGTGGGAGAAAAAAGTCCTTGCGGTGGCACATCGGTTCCGTTTATGTTGCCAGCACTGCCATTGTTAGAGCTGCCATGGGCGGGGCTTTGCCCCATGGTAGGACTACTGGATCTCCTCTTTGGTCCTTTCCCAGTTTCCTGATCCCTTTCTTGATCCCGGTCACTCTCAGCATCGCTGTCCAGTTCTGACCCGGAAGTACTCTCTAGCTCACTTCCACTTGGTGTGCTAACATCATCCAGGTCACTGCTCTCTGAATGGTCACTTGTCTTGATGCCATGTCTGGCCTTGGTGGCGGAGCCTTCTATTAGGTGCTCTGGCCCATTTTCTGTTCCTTCCCCATTGATCGAGTGCTTTCGGAGGCTCATCAGGAGGTCCTGGGACTCTTGCATCCCAGGCACAGGCGAAGATAATGGTGGACTCTTCTGGAAATCCAAGGCTGGTGGGCTTTTTATGGGAGTTGTGGCAGGGATGAGGGGTGGCCGATGGTACAGTCCAGATGGGAAGAGTCCTGGAAAACTGAAGGGGAATGCTGCAGGAGCTGCTGGAAACGTTAGTCCGCCATGGTGCCGATTTGGACCAAAATAATCTGCCAAACCAGCGGAGCCTGGCCCCAGTCCTAGAGCGGACTTGTCCATTCCAGGAGTGCCAGGAAGAGCCATGCCAGGGCCAAAGAGCCCTCCTGCGGCAGCAGCAAAATGGTTTTTGCCTTCGCAGAAGCGGCGGTGTTTGTTGAGGGAAGAAGTGGTGCTAAACATCTGGCCACAGTCTTTGCACTTGATCTGAGTCCGACAGTCAGCATGCATGCGCTTGTGCCTGCACAGGTTTGAGAACTGGGTGTAGGACTTGTGGCATACCTCGCCTGCAGACAATCAAACACACAGCGTAAGGGCATGGGGGGGGTAGATAATTATGTAATGCCATACATACACACCCACAGTAGTTATGCTTACAGAAAAGGTTGTAGGAGAGATAGGAATTGATAAGAATATTTTCTTGTTCACACACCCAGCGCAGAGTGATACTGTGAGACAATGACATATGGTGGCAAAGGGACACAGGCTGAGACTAAGAGACAGCACAATGGCTCTATTTTGGTCGTGAGAAGGAAACTGAGTTGAATGAATCCTATCCTGCAGGTCCGTTCCCATGGATTACCCTCACTGACCTGTCTCTTACACACGCAAACATATCTAAACTTCTTCAAAAGGTTCCTCATGATTGAAACAAATCCAACAAAGTTTCTTATAAAACCTTTTTTATCCCCGCTGATACACTCCTCGTGAACAACTGTCTCCATCACAAAACACTTGTCTTTTCACACTGAGTATTGTATATAACCAGCGCTTCAACTCACACACAATGACTCAAGTTTAATACCATAAAACTTTCATTTATATCTCAACACGCAACACCTCACATGAGAACCTAAGCCGTTAAACCATCACCATAACTCATAATTACATATCTCGTTACATTCCCAAATTTATAGGGAGGAAGACGGTGAGGTGTGTGTGAGTCACTGTGTGTGCGGTATTAGGTGTGAAGGTAAATTCTGCACTTAGCTGTGTTTATAGCTAAAAGGCCTCCTCAAGGCCTGGATCAAAAGACCAAGTGTAAATATTAGTGCAAAGGCAGAGGATGACACTGTGTGTGTGTGTGTGTGTGTGTGACCTTGTATGTGTGATCATGTCTTTCTTCCTGCTCATGTGTAACTCATACATACACACAGACACAGGATGAGCGGGTGTGAAGTTGAGAAAGGAGGGATATGAACTTGTGTGTTTTGTCAGGTGAACTAAATATTATACACACATTCTGGCATGCTGAACATCCAGCAGTGAAATTAGTACCAAGACCAGAAGTGTGTGTGTGTGTGTGTGTGTTTAAATCTTGGTGAGGACCAAATGTCCCACAAGGATAGGAGTACCTCAGAGTTTTGACCTTGTGGGGACATTTGTTATGCCCCATAGGAACATTTGTCAGGTCCTCGCATGGAAAACTGCCTTTTTTCCCTTTTTCAAAGAAAAATACAAAAACTACAGCTTTTATTTAAAAACCTAAAAGAGCCTAAATGTTTCCTTTTGGTTACTGAGATTAAGAAGAGGGTTAGATTTAGTTGTAATAGGTGTAAGCGTATTAAATAGCTGCATTAATAATCATGTCAGTGGAAGGTCCTCATAAGGACAGTAAGACAAGCTAGTGTGTGTGTGTTGTGTGCCTTGGTCTCTTGGTGTTTGCCTGAGTATGTGGGTATGATTATTATATATGGCAGACAGCTTGCGTGTGTGTGTGTGTGTGTGGACCACCCTGCTGAAACACAGTACTGTTTTCCAATCAGATTTGGACTTCACATTATAATCTCTGTAATATTCTGATATCAAGATTTATCTCAATCTGACATTCGTCATAAGCACGCATGCACAAACACACACACACACACACTCTTGCACGCACACACACTTACAACTGCACTGTGAGTAGTTCATGTACAGTTCACATGCAATTGAAGTGGATACGAACAAACAAAGCCCCCCACAGATACCGTTGTTGGCTGGGCTGCTGTGTGTGTGTGTGTGTGTGTGTGTGTTTGTGGTCATTAGCTGTTGTTAGAGCCGCTCGTTTAAATGCTGATTGCTGTAAATGGTTGAACTACATGTGGTAGCTATTTGTCTGGAATGGCCAGCGTTCCCTTGTTACTGTGTGGCCGAGGGAGATGGCAACATCTCAGCGGCCGCACTGAGGTCAGCGTGTACGGGGTCAGGGCACCGGGGTCAAGGGACAGAGATCAAAGTTCATACATAGGTTACAGGGTCAAAGTTCATTTGGCTATTGGGCAGAGAATGAGGTGGTGATATAAAATTATAGTAGTCGAGAATGGAGGAAAGCTTTCCTTTTATGGTACGTTTATTATTCTAGATGCACAGCAGAAAGTAAAGACTGAGTGGCGTTTTACAAGGACAGGAACTGACTTCAGTAAAGAGAAATTATCCACAGAATCACTCTGACTCAGTGTGTTTACAGCAGATGTGTGTGTGTGTAGCAGATCGTTCCACATCTGCTCCATGTTATGTGCAGTCATTAATTACTTTCTTTCTTTGCTAATTGAGTTCCATACTTTACTAATGAGAAAAAATATAATACATCGATAAATGTATTAAATAAGAAGTAAAATATGGTGTGAAGGATTGTGACACACTCCGTTCTGTAAGTAGTCATGCTCAGAGCTTCTGGAGTCAAAGGTCATGTGTCATAAAGTAAAGGTCATGTTTAGGCTTCCAATCAGAGTCAGGCTTAAAACCTGTGTCAAATTTAGAATCAGTTCTACTAGCACTATGTGTAACATGTTACCGTTACACACAGATCGATCAAGTGAGTGTGTGTGCGTGTATGTGTGTATGTGTGTGTGTGTCAGACTTACATATGAAGGGGGTGAGAGACTTACACATGAAGGGCTTGACGGACGAGTGGATGTGTTTGTGCTGCTTGAGGCCGGACGACGTGGCGAAGGTTTTGCCGCAGTCGGGGCAGGCGTGTGCCCGTGCACCAACGTGCTGCGAGCGGATGTGCCTCTGCAAGTTACTTGGGTCTGTAAACACCTGCTGGGTGAGAGGGACGCACGCACACACACACACACGCACACACACACACACACACACAAATACACACAATATCACAATGCCATTCATGCACACGGAAATACACACATGCCTGCGCACAATGACACCGGCGTTCACATGTGATGACAGAGGGATTCACACACATGGAAAGACACAAGGAGACACAAACACACACATGTTCACACACAATACACACTCCATCGGATAATGGAGGAATTCTTGTGTATGAATGACAGGAAGGACATACAGAAACATAAACATACACATATATAGACATGGGTACAATCTGGATAACGTGAGTGTTCAGAAAAACTGCGAGCACACATACGAACACACACACACACACACACTCCAAAGAGCGCACACATAGATATACATGTGTGAGAAAGGTGAAAGGTGAAGGAAGTGTCTGACAAAGCACCAGATATGTGATTCAGGTTCATTTCCGATTTTATTTTCAGTTTTCACTCAACTCCACGACGTCGTGGCTGGGTAGAATAGTGAGGA
>CM040467.1:976849-979349 GCA_022758105.1 Pangasianodon gigas
TAAGATTGAGCAACCTTTTAAAGCCTTATCTTTGATTTCAGAGTTGACCCAAATGTTCTTAATAATTCATCAGAAACGATCAGCAGTTTTTCAACACGTGGATCTGATTAACTGCTGTTAATTAATTTTCATCCGCAGTCCACAAAAAAACCCCCCAAAAAAAACATAATACCAAAACATGATAAAAAAAACCCCATAATTCAATTAGGCTAACGCAAAAATGATAACAATATACACATATGAAATATAAATGTGTGAAAGTGCTGTTGAATTCTCAAATCTGATTCGTCAGAAGGTGTTTTAAGAGACAGGTTTATATTAATGCGCTTGTTCGTTATCGTTTCTATAGTAACAACTTACAAAGGGATTTGTGACATAATAATAATAATAATAACAATAACAATAATAAACAAATAAAAATGTGTCATTATTTAACAGAGGAAAAACTTGAAACTCTTGATATGGTGACGTTTTCTGTAAGGAGATATCTATTTAATTAATTTAATTTAATTTATGGAATGAGTCTCCAGTGTCAGCTCATCCGTAATAACCAGTTTTCCACCGTGGGTAATGCTGCATCCGAAATAACTCGGAAGTGGGAAGTCAGAACTCGGAATTACGTAATTGTTACTGTGGTAAAAGTAATGCGTCTTCACATCACACCACTCTGTCACTGATTATTTTCCTATAACAGCACGTCTCCAAGTGTTTTATTCCTTACACTGCGATAGCAGGAAGCTACGTAAATGAATATTACTTATTGTTGTATATGATTATATAGAATCTGGCAACATTTTTGCTCTAGTAACATGTAAAAAATCTACATGAACAAATGCACCTTGAATTCGTAGCAGGTTAAAGAATAACTCCATTGTCCATAAACAAAGAGGATTAATCAGAGCAGGAGGTTGGAGTTTCTCAAAAGCTTCAAAGCATTGCTCGCTCGACCGTCTCCTAATGATCTTTGTGCCGCGCCACTTTCGGGAAAGATTCCTGAAGAGATACGATCCAAAGAGGCATTTTTGGAAATCTTTTATGCATTCTATCAGTCTGCGAGCTGCTACTGAATAGAACGAGTGTTCTTACTATATCTCTCCTTTCCTGTCTCGGTCTTTCTCTCTTTCTCTCACTTCTTAAAACATGGGGGTGGCCGGAAGCCGTAAAGACTCACTGTGGGCGTGTGTTATGACAAAACATCATCGCCGTGATTCGAGCTCAACGACCTGAAGAGGTGTTTATCTATCTTCTGTCTTATTCTGTCTAACTCTCTGTCTCACATGAGGAACTGAGGAGGAGAAGGAACTGAAGCTGGAATATTCTCGTACAGTTAATCTCAGAATCTCCTGACAAATCTGTCGCTTATCGTATTGGTCATGACATCAGCATTGTCATTTAGTGTTATTGGTGTTATCTCTTTTAAAATTTTGAAATCGCAAAATGATAAGTGCTTCCAGGGTCAAAGTTCAGAAGAATGAATGTCTTCTTCACTTCTTCTTGTCAGTAATTAATTAAGATGTGTCATTGCTGTTACACCTTTCAATCTTCCTCTTAAATAAAGAATTTAACAGAATCGTTTAGCGATGTTGATGTGATTAATGACGTGCTTTGAGATGTTCTGGACGCCATCTTGGAAAATAGATCTTAAATAGAAATTTCTCACTGGCGTTGCTGTGACCGGTGTAACGGCCTGTGCTTATGACACCGCTGATTTTATGAAGTTATGGCACCACATTAAAGATGAAGAATATCAGTTATTCATTCATAAATTTCATTACAGTCACTTTTTCCAAATAGAATTTGAAAAAAAATCTGAATACGGTCAGAAAGTCAGCGTCTTTTGAATTATGGTTAAAATGATAGATTTACTGCCCAGGTGTTCGGGTATGTCTTGGCTAAACTCAGGACTGTACAGGGAATTGGCCTGGAATGGTGAGTTATTTCAAAATATAATCCAGTATCATATTTAACTTGTAAGTTTTCTTCTTAAAAATGAAAACATTAAACTGGAGTAGGAGAAAAGGTACTGAATTGTTTCAGTTCAGAGAAAGAATACCAGTGACAATGCTTTATCTTTCAGATATAAAAAAGAAGAATTGCAGAAGATTTTTTTCTCTTTGAATTTGACCCTGATTTAATCCTCGACGCTCTTTGTAATAATGATATTTAATAATGTCTTTTTCTAGTGATATACTATTCATTTCACATTTCATAATTACAGTAAACAATAATATCCTTATGCCCAGGCTCGAGCTTCCTCACAGCTTGTCTCGGATAAATAAATAAAAATGAAACTCCGGAAAAGGGATTCAAATGGCAGAAAGTTCTCTGGCCAGATCTTCTGTTTGATTCAGATTTCAAATGTGTTCAGTATTACTGAAGATCAGTAGGTGTGAGAGTGTGAGAGTGTGAGAGTGTGACGGTTTGGATTACCTTCAGGGTTAAAGTTTACGGTTACTGCTTATCATTTTGACGTAAGCTTAAAAGGATAGATTTACAACTT
>CM040467.1:981849-994349 GCA_022758105.1 Pangasianodon gigas
CGTTTCACGGAGCTCTGAGGAAACTTTTCGGTGTTTTAGTGCAGGAAAGCTGCAGCGCGCGCGCTCCGAAATAAAATTCAGCGGTTCAGGGAAAAGATTTACGACGCACGAAAAGCGGAGTGCGACTCAAACCCGAGTCGTTTATGTTCCCTTCTGAGGGCTGGAATGAAACTCGGAGAGTTCAAAGGTGAAGGATGGAGAGAGTATTATCTGAGTCGTTACACGCGCTCGAGCTCGAGCATAAAACACAAAACGCTTACCGTGAGCTCTGGTGCACAGGAAGAGTGAAAAAAAAAAAAAAAGAAAAAAAAAAGCACGCACTCACACACACACACACAAAAAGGAGCGCGCGTTCAGAAAGTCAGGGCTGAGGAGGATAACGTGAAGAGTCCCGGTTTGGGTTTGTGTCCCATGCGTCCACGTGCGTCGAGGAAATGTTCCAGTTTCTTTCTTTCTTTTTTTTTTTCTTTTTTTTTTTTCCAAAAAACAAAAACAAAAACAACTTCAGCTCCGGTGCATGAAGAATGCAAACTTTTTTTCTTTTCCCCTCCCCTCCTTTATCTTTGTGTTGTGCCCTCGCGCTTGTCCTGTCCGCTCGAGGAAAAGACTTCTCCGTGACGTGATGCTCGCGGTGTCTCGTTAAAAGCGCATCCTCGCTCCTGTCTCATCTCGTCCTGCCGCGCGCTGTCCGGTCCGGGGGGAGAGAGAGAGAGAGAGAGAGAGAGAGAGAAGGAGGGAGGGAGGGAAATGGAGGGAGGGAGGGAGGGAAAGGGAGCGAGGGAGGGGTGGATGATGAGCACTGAGGCGGAGGGAGGGACGCGGCGGGGTGAAGGAGGGAGGATTGTCTCGGAAGTCGGGAGCGCAGAGGCGCAGGGGCGCAGGGGGTCACAGCCAGGTCGCACCCTCAGCCATCAGCCCGCGTCCGAAAGCGCAACTTTCTACACTAAATCTGTATGTGTGTCTAAGCTGATACACTCAGCAACACAACACCCGCTCTCAGTACATCAGTGCGCGCGCCATCAGTGGTGCACGACTTCACCCCGGATCCAACTCTCTCCAGAGCCATCTCAGGACAAAAAATAATTATGATCGCACAATGTTTGAACTCCAGTTCAACCTGAGCTTGAATGTGTAAAAAAAAAAAAAAAAAAAAAAAAGTTATTAATGTGCAAACCGTGTCGCCTGATGGTCCATTCAGAGCCAAAGAGATATGATGCAGTGTGATAGTGAAAACACAAGCTACACCTGCCGCGAGCTCTGCAAGGAGAAGACCGTCCAGAGCTCCACACACACACACACACACACACACACACACGCAATAGCAACAAGAAGTGCATATTTTGAAAATTTGCAGAAAATTCTTACACTCTTAGAAATAAAGGTACCAAACTACAGATTATTCCAAAAGTCTCCATACACAGAGAAAGTGAGCACTTTTCTTTATTTCTAATTTTTTTTTTAGCAGAATGTAACTTTATTTATTTCTCTGTCTTTATAAACACACACACACACACACACACATGATGAACTCGCACATCTGCATGCAGCTGCATGTCCACTGCAACCTTGCCACAGCTTCCAGATCCAGCCCTGAGAATGACTTCACCACTTTCTCCTTTCATCAAAGACATTCTTAAAAGCTATCTAAAAAAATTAGATCTAATAGAAACTAAGTTTGAACAATTTCAGAAGACATTTTTTTTTGCTAAAAAAAAAAAAAAGTGTTAATTTCCTCCATGTATGGAGCCACTCTGGATGTCCTTGTCCCTGGGATGGTGCCATCAACATCTTTTGTAGCCTTTTATTTTTTTTTTTCTTTAGCATGTATGGCTATCTTGTACCTGTGAAGGTGCACGTGCAGGATGCAGCTTTAATCACTTTTAGTGTTTAGTATTTTTATTAGCTGTATTCACGCTTTATTGCAGCGAGTGTAACAAAAAAAGGGACACTAAAACCCTTCAGCAGTCTGAGGTGATGATCAGGAGGACAGAGGCTGCAGTGCAGTAATCTGTAGCAGGAGGCTGAGCCTTGTATTGAATGAGACGTTTATTCCAGTGATGGGAAGAGCCAGTGTACTTTCCGCGCTCAGCACTTCTTTGGTGGCTGTGAATCACGCGCTGATGGAGATTAATCACTGCGTCTAGCCGTTATCTGTGGCATTGAACTCCACGTTCAGATAATGTCCATTGTTTGGGAAATCTCGGGGCAGGAACGGAGGAAGGACAGGGGGGGAAAAATCCCGAGCGAGCGCGAGAGATTCCCATGCACCGGCGTTCCTTGAGAACTCCAGAGCGCTTCCGGTCCGCCGCGCATCGACTTCCTGCCACTCCTGGACTCGTCCATTACTGGAAGTCTTTTTCATTTAGCCATAAATCGCCAGGGCTCGAGCCACGAGCGCTTCTATTTTCTCCCTGTCAGGGTGAGGGATTGTGTTTTATGATCCATTGTGTATTAAATACGAGGAGGAATCTGGGAAAGTGATTGGCTCTGCCCATTTTATTATTATTATTATTATTATTATTATTATTATTATTATTTCTTTTTGCGAAAAGGAGGAAGAGGATACAAAGCTGCCCCGATGCCCCTGATGCCTTTTGCACCAGCTGGGGTAGCACATGGGGGTAAAACGCACGCGCTTGTCTGTAGATGGCGTTGTGAGCCGAATAAAGAAGAACATTTCTTTAGAGAAAGTTGTCCATTTGACATGTTGTTTAACACCGGGCGCAGAAATCCCCGGAGATCCCCTAGCAGGCTGGGAGGTTTCATTTGTTAAATTCGTGGATGTTTATACTCGAGCTGAGAGTCTTTATGATTTCCCTGCGTCGGGAGCGCGCATCAGTCAGGCGGAGGCGCGCAGGCGCACAGGCACCAGGCGGCCGCTTATTACTTTCCGCCAAAGCGCAATTCCTCCTCACATTAAAGCCTCAAAACCACGAGAGATTATTTTTTTCAATAAAAGTGAACTCAATCCGAGTTTATTATGAATTTATTCGACCGGCACCCGCGATAATAAGAAGAGTGTTTTGTTTGTACAATCGATTACTCAGTGCTTTATTTGCGCTAAACTGCTGTTGGATGGAAATGGGAATGAGACTGCCGTGCGGGGCGTGCGGTGCACATGTAAATGTTTTGCACGTGCACACAGAAGTCTTCGTCCCTTTTGGTTTATTTGGAGCTGGTGCCCTTTCTCTCTCTCTCTCTCTCTCTCTCTCTCTGTCTCTGTCTCCTCGACTCCCCTGAGCTGCGTTTAATGGAAACACTGTGTTCGAGGCGCATTCCAGCATATCCTAACAGGGGAAAGGGGAGTTGGGGTCTATAAGAGAGACAGACAGACAGACAGACAGAGAGAGAGAGAGAGAGAGAGAAAGAGAGAAAGAGAGAGAGAAAATAAAACGCGGATCCATAAAGCACCCGAATCTACATGAACTCTAGCTGGAGGCGCGACCCGAAAAGCTGCCCTGAATGAGCTCCTGCTCAGGACCCCGAGGCTTCCAGCTCAGTCCTTCTCACAAGAGCGGATCATTCAAGGTGTCCTTCCATTTCTTCTTCTTTCATGCCATGTGCACTTACTCATGGAGAAAGAAGCAGTGCGCAGTTTGCTATAAAACAGCATTCAGGCGCGCGCCATTCAGTAGGAGAGTGTTGGGAATGATCCGTGTGCGTTCTGCGTGATTGTTATCCATGTTTATGTGCATAACGCACATTCTTTTCAGTTAAGTCGCCCCATCATGGAGCACTGAATAAATTCACGCTTCATTTAATGAGATGCATTTCAGTGCAAAATAAAACACCACTGCACCATTACGCAAATTAAAATAATATATATATATATTTCTTGTGATTACTCCATTACTCCATTTCTGCAGGCTACAAGTGTGCATGTCCTGAGGTCCTGGACATGTGTGTGTGTGGCCATAAAAGAAATAAAATGAAATAAAATAAGAAGACTAAAGTCCTCCTCTGGCGCATCTATTTCTATAAAACTAGACGAGAGGAAATGAAAGTGGAAAAATGTAAATAACTTTTTTCCCCTCCCCTAGACTGTGGAAGTGTGCCTGTAGAGTGCGTGTTAATCTGTAGCTCGGTAATCTGGTCCGGAGAGAGAGAGAGAGAGAGAGAGAGAGAGAGAGAGAGAGAGAGAGGCCCTGCTTTCCCGCTGCTGCCCCCCGCGCAGTAAATTACAGCTTTATGCGCGCTCCCGCTCCTTCACTGCGCGCCCCCGCCACCAGCTGCGTTTATCCTCTCACCCCAAACGAAATATCCTACAAATCGGCTCATTGTAAATCATATCAACTAATAAAGCTCCAAAGAAAAAAAAATATACTAAAATGACTACAAACAAACTAACTTGACAAAACATCCTAAACACTGTCTCGTGCTAACAAAGTTATATAAACTAAAAGTTTTGACAAAATAGTCTATATACTGCCTTGTGTTCAGTTATACAAACTAATAAAATTCCAAAAGGAAAAAATGACTAAAGATGACTCAAAAACTAAAAAAAAAAAAAAATTCACAGAATATCCTACACATGGGCCAAGTTATATAAACTACACATTCAAAAAAGAAACAACAACAACAACAACAACAACAACAACAAAGGTAACAAAATGTTCAACAAATTGGCTCATGTTAAGTTATATAAACTAAAAAAATTTCAAAGGAAAATAGACAAAATAGCCTACAAATCAGCTTGAGTTATAGAAACTTAAATAAAAAAAAATAAAAACAAAATGTAATATATATATATATATATATTGGCTTATATATAGGATTATGCTTATAAACTAATAAAGTTCCAAAGAAAAAAATGAGAAAATATCCTACAAATTGGCCTGAACTAACAAATTTATATAAATAAAACAAGTATAAATAAAACAAACAAAAAAACAAAAAAATTTTTAAAGTAATCCTGCAGATTGGCTTGTGCTAACAAAGGTATAAAAACTTATAACTTATAACAAAGGTATAAAAAAAGGGACAAAATATCCTGCATAGTGGCTGATGCTATCTAAAAAAACTAAAGAAAAAAAAAAACAAAACTAAAATATATAATTGATTAACTATCTTACAAATTGGCTTCATTAAACTAAGTTATGAAAACGAATAAAGTTCCAAAGAAAGCAAAAAAACCCAGACAAACTCCAGCAGCTGTTACTGTTATAGCTGTACAGGGCATGTAGAGTTAACGCCATACTGCGTTATAGTTCGGATTTTGGTACAAATCGCAATCATCTTGTGAGATACACAGTTTTCTATTATCTTTCTGTCCATTTTAGAGTAATAGAGAAAGGAAGAGAGACGGATGGAGGTACAGAACCGAAAAAACATTCACTGGTGTTTAGTGAACGAACGAAATCTCCAAATTCAATTAAATATACGAGAATATTTTTTGAGTAAATGATAAATTAGCAAAATCCAGTCTTTTCATATAGGACTATATTTAAACGCATGTAAGACCTACACCATACTATCGCTATGTTGAAATTGTAGTACACCAAGATGATGTCACAGCTTGCTATTTTGTAAGAATTCACTTAAAACTTTAGGTTTAGGTTCCTGATTAAGGGCCATAGCTCTTATTTATGATTATTTATATCTGTACATCATGTTATTCTGTATAGTTGATCCAAGTACTTTATTAGGAAGTTCAACGTTTGTGAAACATACACAGAGTCACTTTATGGGTGTTGTGATTTATGTTTTTTTTTAAACGCAGTGAAAGAGTGAAAGAGAGAGATTGTGCGTGCCGTCCACTGTGACGTTAATTGCTTTGACAGCGGGAGCGCTGCGATGTGACTCGTGCACTCTGAATGAAACACGGAGCAGCAGCCCTCCGGCACAATGAGCCATTCAACCCCAGACAAGACTGCTGAAGGGGTGGAGGGGGTGGTGGAGGTGTGCTTACAAAAACATAGGTGCTAGAAAGTCTTCACACTGGCTTAAAAAGTCTGTCCTGGGTCTCTGTCACACATCGTACATCACTCTATTAAATATTCTTGAAGATCCAGGCAGGTCCGAGCCACACATCACATCCTGAGGGAGATTATTTTGTACCTAAGAACTGCTGATGCGATCATAACGACTGTCCTGTGCTCATCTCAGGACTCTTCTTCACAATCTGCTCATACTGAGTATCCTGAACACACACTTAGTACTGATTGACCTCATAGTATCCACTTGTAGAAGAGTAATGATTTATAATCCCACTATCTGATGTCACCCTAAAGAAGATCGATTCCCTTCTGAGTCTGGTTCTTCTCAGGGATCCGTCCTCTGGCTTGCTCATTAGGAATCTAAATCTGCATCTGGATTTCTGTACAGCTTTTTGGAGACAATATCTATTGTTAAAAGCGCTACACAAATGCAATAAAAATAAAAAATGGAATTGAAATATGCTTAAAATAGGCCAGTAACTCTGCCAGTAGGTCTGTAGTACCAGTAACAGACCTGTAGGTACCAGTACCAATAATTACACTTATAATAATAACTTGTGTGTGAGTGTATAAATGTTTTTTTGTGTGTGAGTGTATAAATGTTTTTGTGTGTGAGTGTATGAATTTTTTTTTTGTCTGACATTCTGTCCAAAACCATTTTCAGTTTCTTATTTGATTGATCAGTTACACAGTTTCTATGCTTTGGCAGTATCAGGCCTCATTTATCTAACTGGATATGAACAAATTTCTTCATAAATCATTCACATTTACACAAAATATATGGTATTCATGCAATTCTGGTTAGGTCAGAAAAGTGTTCATATCCTACGAGAACTCCTGATTTTGGAAATTTATGTGTAAGGAGACTCACTAATGTGAACCTCGATTGATCGGCTTCGAATCGTATAATTGGTGATGAGTTACTGCGATTTTTAAATCACTTTTTATTTACAGATTTTGTGGAAAAACTTCATATTGATGACTTGCAGAAAGCAATTGAAGAACAAATCTATAAATGAACCCAAATAAGACTAGCTATTTTATCAGGACAAAAGAAATGGCGGTGTATAAAAGGAGGAGGAGTTAGTGTGTGTCTATGATAGCTGACTCGCTGCAGTGGCTGAGCTGTATTACTGGAAGATTATTGACTGTTTAGTTGCCATTTTGATGTTTTCAGCTTTCTGTGAGCTTTGCCTTTTATAGAGTTTTGTGGGCGTGACTAAATATAAATCAGCTGTGCTCTGAATGAGCTTGGTAGGTAGATTTATGGCTGATTGTCATTTATTAACATATAAACATGAGTACCAAGCAAATCAGTGCGAATGAAACGTTTGTAAATCTGAAGTTTGATCTGCGAAAGCGTTCACACACAGAACGTCACTAAAGCATTGATAAATGAAGCTCATTGCCCTTTTATATAGTCACATGAATTGACAATGGTCCGAATAGCATGGCATTAAAGGTTACTGAAAGCCTGACGAGCAGCAGGGCCGAGGAATGTACCACCAGCAGGGGTGGGGGGTGTGGGGGGGTCTGCATGGCGGGCGACGTTACAGCCAGCGATAACGGTATACTTCCCTTGTGGACGACTCACACACAGGCCACACTGTGTGTAGGACCGCGGGGTGCGATAAAACTCCGAGCCGGTGTCAGAGGTAACATTTTGAAAGCATAAATTAGGCGAACCGGAGAGGAAAAGGAGGGGAGAGCGTCTCCAAAAACGCCACGGGACACACTGGAAACTTCAACAAGTCATCTCTACCCACAGAGCGTCTGCTTTTACCTTTCACTAACTCTCCTCCTGTGTGTGTGTGTGTGTGTGTGTGAGTGAGGGGGATGGGGTGGTAATTAGACCATGTTGTTGGAGCCTGTAGTGAGAGCAAATTGCTTCTTAAACATCCATTGATATCATCTTTAAAATGGCATTTTTGTGCCACAGGAAAGACTTTAGATCCAAAGTGGTGTTGATCTAAAATAAGCTCATTTTTGTTCACACATAACTTTTCTTGCAATTGGAATCCGGACCCCTTTAAAGTAGCCTCATTACATCCAGAGCTTGACCCCTCCTCTCCTCTTCTCTCCTCTCCATCCGGTGACTCTTTCAGACCGCTTAATGAAATTCCTCTGGAGCAGCACGAGTCATTAGAGCGCTCGCTATGTGTTTAATAATCATGCGTACACAAACGTAGGGGGTGCTGTAAAGTGTTAAGGGGGTGGGGGCAAGTCCCAGACACGTGGAGCAGACGTTATTAGTGCAGCTTAATGTGGTGTCAAAGAAAGAGAAAACAATATAAAAAAAAATATATATATATATATATACACATATATTAAAAGAGGAAATAAAGAGAAATGTCAAATATCATTAACAAATTATATAACACACACATAACAAATGAACAAATTATAAATATAATCATATTCATCAATAAAAGTTATTATTTTAATTGTAAATGATTTTGTTGAATAAATAGTGATATATCTACAGAATATATGAAGTTAATTTTTTTATTTAGGAAAAGAAAATCAAAAATGAAACTTAAGAATTTGCTCCATCGCTTGGTTCTTATTTCTGGAACTGCCATAAGATCAAGACAACGATGTCTAAATACAGATTTTCTGAAAGTAATTCAATTCCCAATATTTTATTCGATGTCTGGATGGTAATCTAGCTATTTATCTGTTGCATAGTCCTACTACGTTCTTTTCTTCTTTCTGTTCGCACAAACACAGAGCCTCTGCTACAAGAAAACAAAATGTGGGGAAAAAAATTGAAAACAGAATTTTAATTCAAGCAGGATTATAGATGATCTAAATCAAAGCCCATTACTGCCACGACGTGCTTTGATATTTCTTTTCTCAGATGCAATAATGACGCCGAGTCGTAAATCTATTCACCAATTTCCTCTATACAGTGGGCGTTGTTCTTTGATTCCATTTTTTGGCATGAGTGGTTTTTAACGGAGATCTTTTTTTTCTCCCCTCGAGCTACCTTTACTGAGTTTATCTCAAGAGCTTTTAAGAAAGGGAAATGGACACCCGAGTGTAATTGCAAACAGCACTAACCGAACGCAGCGTTTCAAAGGCGGACAAGAAAGAAGACAAACTAATTAAGCTGCTGCACAGAGTCCGGACCGCTCCTATTTAGTGCTTCGCTGCTTTTCACCAGCTTCAAAGGGGTCCAAAGTTAGGATGGTTTATATTTAACTGGCTTTAACAAGGTGCAGGGGGAGCTGCGTCATGTCTGCAGCATGGTCTCCTCACACACACACACACACACACACACGCACACACACACACACACACACACGTTCATACAAGCATCTACACAAACACAGAATACGTCCTTCCTAAATAAGTTATTCACTAAGTGTGTGTTCATTCATTATTTTGTTAAATCCTCAAATCTAATTGGTCAGAGGTTTGATTAATTTCCCATAACAGCAGGTCTGACAGTGTTACAGCACTCGTTCCAATATGTCATCGTTTCTATAGTAACAATATATATAAGAGACGCTTATTAAACGTTTAGCTAACGTTTATGGAAGGAGTCTCCAGTATCAGCGCTTTGTAAAAACCGTAGGTTTTCCACCATGGTAAAGTCTTCAGGACAGACGAAGTTTGCACTTTTTTCCACTTTTATTCATCACATGACAAGCTGTGTGTTTTTTTTAATAATAACTTCAAGAGAGAGAAAGAAAGAGAAGCCGATGAAGGAGCGACTGTTTACCTAACAAATGTGTTTCATGGACGCTCCACGACATTAAATGTACCTACAAATGGATAAAAAGTATGCTGTTGTTATTAGATCTTCAAGTTATTGTTGTTATTATTATTTTCAAGTTGTGTTGGGCCACACCACATCACTCATCGTTGATTAGTTTCCTGTAACAACGCAACACTTTGTGCCATACAAATCGTACTAGTGTAGTGTTTATGTGTATGCTTTGTGTATCATTGCTACTTTGGACCTTTTTTAGAGCTTCTGTTTTTTTCCACACCTAAGATATGTGTATTCTTAGATATTAATGTGTGTGTGTGTGTGTGTGTGTGAGCTGGGAGTTGATTGACTTGTCAGACATGGACGTCAATAGTGCAGGTTTATTCAATTCCAGCCCAATCATGGAGGTGTCACGGCGTTTTGGGCCGCAGCTCCGGCTCTGCCCATGATAAATCTGCTTTTATGAGTCTCACTTATAGCTTTTATGGCCCAGTGTTAGAGAGGCTAATTTAGAGATCAATCACGTGTGTGTGTGTGTGTGTGTGTGTGTGTGAGACCAGGCGAGAGAGAAGCGAAGAGCAGCTCTCCATCCGCACTCACAGGTAAAGGTGGATCGATGCGTATCAGGAGGTTGGGTTGATTTAATGCTACTGGACTATGACCAGATTGTCTTTCCATCTCTCTCTTTCCATCATTCCCTCTCTCTCTCTCTCTCTCTACCTCTCTTTCCATACATCTATATCACTCCAATATTTCACCTCTCCTGCTCTCAATTTCTCTATCCATCTGTCTGTGCATTCCCATTTCTCAGAAGGTTTCCTCTCTCCTCTCCTCTCGTCGTCTTTTAAGAAAGAAACTGACTCTAGGAACTTTCATCTGTCATCTGATGCTAATTTCTCAGGGCTCCCAGAGTGTGTTTTAGTTTTCACACAAATCTCACAATCACACACACACACACACACACACACACACAGTGCGTGACCTCTGTCTGAGATGGTAGTTTCCTTAAGCCTCTCAGTAGAAAGAGTGTGAAACAAAATCTATGAGTGGAGTGAAAGACAGGAAATGACTACCGATTATACACACACCTTTACACACACACATTCATGTCTTACTATCCTAATGAGGACCTTCAAGTGACATCATCATTTAGGCAGCAAATTAACGCTACACCTAAATCTAACTCTAACCTTAACCTCAGTATCCAAAAGGAAACCTATCCAAAAGAAAGTTTTTAAAAAAAATTAAATCTATGTTTATTGTTGAAAAGCAGTTTTCTGTGTGGGGATCAGCTAAACGTCCCAATAAGCTAAAAACCGGCAGATATTCCTCTCCTTTTGGTCCCCAGCAAGAAATAAACACATATATAATATGAAGAGACAGAAAGGACGACTTAGCGATATAAAGATTCACTTATCAATAATGTTGAGTAAGAATTTATTAACATGTTCTATAAATATACCATTCCTCCATCCCTCCATCCATCCATTCTCTGTCCTACACAGGGTCGTGGGGTAGCTGGAGTCTATCCCAGGGGACTCGGGGCACAAGGCGGGAGACACACTGGACGGGGTGCCAACACATCGCACAATCACACCGCCATTCACACACTACAGACAATTCGGAAATCAGCCTACAATGCATGCGTTTGGACTGAGGGAGGAAACCGGAGTACCCAGAAGAAACCCCCGAAGCATGGGGAGAGCATGAAAGTGGAGCATGATGGGCAGAGGTGGGATTCGAACCCGCAACCCTGGAGGTGCAAAGCAACACTAAGCCACCGTGCAACTCTCTATAAATTATATTTGCGAAAATTTGGATAATAAAACTGCTCTTAGACTTCCTTGTGAATTTCAAGGTAGAGGAATTTCTGTACTTAATACAAGGAAACTTCTTCTTATTATTAGTAATAGTAGTAGTAGTAGTTTTATTAGGGGGCCAAGCACCAAAATAATGTGAATGTGTAGACACCGTATTGTAATTGTATGTTGTCTTCTTCTTATTATTATTATTATCCTTCCATATGGGGGTCTATGGCAGTCCATAAAACTTTCTGAACACATTTAATGCAATTTGGTGAAAATATCAAGTGGAGGAACTACAAAATCTTCCTACAATATAAGTAACCTGATTAAAACATCTTCTAGTGCTTAAACAGTATCTTTAATAGCCAGTGTGCGGCCGACTTGAGTGTGCAGAGCAGTATCTGTGAGGATAGTCAGTAAGAATTGTGCACACAAAGGCATTCGCATGTGTGTATGAGAGAGAGAAAGAGCAGTTCACTTCTGCGAGCACTGAGACACACTCAACTACCTTCCCCTTTGCAGTAACATCGTAAACATAACAACATAACACTCAGCAAAAGGAGGAGATCATAGCTAGCAGCACATCAACATAAAGAACAGGGCTAAATAAAAGGTAAGATCTAAGATGCACCTTACTGATTAATGCTTTGGATCGGAATTGGGATCAATGAGTACCAAAAAACTTTATTCGTATTCATACTCGGGCTGATAAAAAAAGTATTGGTCATCATCATTATTATTATTATTATTATTATTATTGTTATTAGTAGTAGTAGTAGTAGTAGTAGTAGTAATAGTAGTAATTTATTTTGTTTTTAAAAATTATTATTACAAAAAAAAAAAGAAAAAGAAAAACATTAGCTGCCTAAAACAGACATTTATGGACCAGGCACAGACTCGGCTCACGTTTATGATGCAATGCTGGACCTTTGTTGCGGGTTTATGATGTAAATCGTGTTGAGACTGGACTCTATTAGAGCAGGTGAGCGGCTCGTGTTTATGATGTTGTTGTGTTTGACAGTCACACGTTGTTGATGTATG
>CM040467.1:996849-1004349 GCA_022758105.1 Pangasianodon gigas
GCACTTGAGGGTGAGTGAGACAGTTTTTACATTTTCATTAAAAGAGTGAGAGAAGGAGTGATGAGTGTGTGTGTGTGTGTGTGTGTGTGTGTGAGGTGAAGAGTGAGTGAGTGTGTAGACTTCGGTACTCAAAAATTTCTCAGCTAACTTGGAAAACCTCTTAGCACCTATTCAAGCCCTAATATTTCAGCCACCTGTCACTGCATTACACACACACACACACACACACATACACACACACACACACACCGACCTCTACATCCATCATTATTCAGCCCGACACCCCGTTCAATTAGTCTGCTCGGCAACTGTTGCTGTGAAGGAGCAGCTGGTTTTGCAAGTAGACACACGCACGCACACACACACACACACACACACACACACACTTTGTAATTGTGGAATAACCAAACACAGATGCAAGACCAGTGAGAAGGTTCTAGTTGTGTTCTCACTTCCTGTCACTTCCTTATATGATCTTTTAACCAATCATCTCTCTCTCTCTCTCTCTAGCGTCTCGTGTGTGTGTGTGTGTGTGTGTGTCTTTGGAGTGTCTATGTATGTGTTCCGACTTTCACTGAAACTCATCCATCATGTAGGGGCAGTGAGGTCAGAGCGTGGGTCAGCACTCACATCTCCCACTCGCTTCATGAACCCACTTCATGCTCCTGCTCTCTTTTACACACACACACACACACACACACACACTCTCTTCTCTCCATTTTCCATTTCTAACTTCTCATATTCATAACTCTTTGTATCACTGTCTTACCACAGATAATAACATATACACTAGCTGACTGTTACACAATCATTAAACATTTCGAGTCTGTGTAGCATCTGGATACGTTCATATTTATTTGTGTTTTTGTGTTTTTATGTACGTATGTATCCATGAGAACCTACTGAACGCATGTTTGATTGCAGTGGAAATGTTTTGAATTTATTACACCAAACCAAACAGTTGCTAATTACATGCAAGCTGGTTGTGAACGTAGAGGGAAAATCATGTCAATCATACAGTCATGCAGATACAGGTTTGTTCACATCAAACGTCAGACTGAGCGAAAAAAAAAAACGATCTCAGTGATCTCAGTGACTATGACTGTGACATGGCTGTTGGTGTCAGACGGGCTTGTTAGAGGATTTCAGAAAGTCCTGAGCTTTTCATGCAGTTTAAACAGAATGGTACGGAAAACAAACAAACAAACAAAAAAAGCATCCAGTGAGGAGCAGTTCAGTGGGTGGAACAACTCTTTACAACCGCGGTGAGCAGAAAAGCATCTCAGACACGTTAAACCCTGAGGTGGAACAGCAGAAGAGTGCATAAACTGAACTTTTACTACATCTATCTATCTATCTATCTATCTATCTATGCACATACACACACTTGTATAACATGGCTAAATGAGACCTCATGAAAGAGAGAGAGAGAGAGAGAGAGAGAAAGAGAGAGGGATTCACTTCCATCAGTTGCACCCTGGTATTAGATGAACAATGTGCAATTTGTTAGAAATGAATGCAGCAGAAAAGGACATACAAAACATCCAGTTCAAATTACACACACACACACACACACACACACACACATATGAGAAACTCTATCTCCCACAAACATACAATCAGATGTTATCTTGCTTGTCTTTCCTACTGTCCTTCCTTTCTGTGCTCTCGTTTTTCATGTCTCTCTCTTGTCCTTTCTCTTTGGTCAGGTAAGCGTAAAGCATAAACACACACACGCGAGCACACACACACAAACACACACACACACACACACACACGCCCCGTGTTGCTGTAATCTGTGTTGGCAGATGTCTTCTGATTTGGGATTCATTTTCTATAACAGCTGCTCTGAAGCTCTGACAGTAGTGCCCATCGCAGGTATATATTAATTAATTAAAACGCTCATTCTAATATTTTATCGTTTCTATAGTAACCACTCTTTCATAGGAACTACATAATCTCTACATAATCTAAAAAATCTAAAAATATTTCTAATCTAAACTGATTTTAAAAAAAATCTGTTTTTAAAAAATCTGTTTAGAATTAGCCTTCGAGTTAGTAGAGTGTCTGTCGTAAAAGTCCCCGTGAATTAGCTGTTACTATAGAAACAATAACATATCAGAACGAGCGCATTAATATAAACCTGTCGCTCATGTTACAAAAAGAACTGCTGTCCGATTCGTTCTGCTATACAAAATTAATACACACTTTCTGACCAATCAGAATTGAGAATTCAACAGCGCTGTGATATAAAGCAAGTTAAAACACGAATTAACATGTAGTAATAACTAGGAGATACACACAGACATCGTGTACGGCAAAATCCTGTGTACACACCACTGATGTGGTCATCAATACTGCTTAAAAGAAGTGATGAATGATGAGTCTTGTGGACGTTGTACAACCCTTATACACACATTCTGGTTTTTCAACCTTTGTGAGGACCTTCCATTGAGATAATGATTACTGTAGCAAACTAATGCTACGCTACACCTAACCCTGACCCTAACCTTAACATCAGGAACCAAAAGGAAATATAGGGACTTTTTTAAAATTCAAATAAAAGCTAAATTTTTTGTATAAACACAATTTGTTTTGTTTTGGTGATTGTGAGGACATGTAGTCCTTTTCGGTCTTCACAAAAGGCTAAATACACCTGCTTTCTCCATGACTAGTCCTCCATATGCCCATGTGCCAGCTTTTAGCAATCATCCCCAAATACTCTCTTTTTCACTTCTTTTCATCCTTCATTCCCACCCAAAGGAGAAAAAGAAGGTGTGCTGTATGACAGAACACACACAAACAGAAGTTTACATTCTTGTAGTGTGTGTGTGTACATTCTTCACACTTTTATAACCTCTTATCAGGACGGAAGAGGTGAAGATAGAACATGAAAGAGGTGAGAAAGAGAGATAGTTGAATGGATTTGAAAGACTTGCTTTCTGTAACACACACACACACACACACACACACAAACAAACACACACACATACACGGCATGATGTACGCCCTAGTGTCGAGTGTAGCTTTTCACTTGTTGTGGGTGTGTAGCAAGCTTTTTTATTTAGTTCAGACAAGAAGTTGTTGTAGCTACAGTGTATATAGCTACTAAAGCTAACTAGTTAAACACAAATTAAACCTAAATAGTGTGAAAATTGGTTGTTTAGTTCACACATTACGTGCTAAGCTTTGTAGTAGCTTTGTTTCCAGATTAGCAAAGCAAGACTAGCTAACTGCACTAGCTATGTAAACTCACCAGAGGCACCAACGATCTCTGCTACTTCCTTCCTAGCTTTATTTTTCTTCATAATACACATTTAACGAAATGTCGTATATAAACCAGTTATGTTTTTCTTCCATATTTGCACGTCAAACAGTAAGAGGAAAATAATCACAGGTAGGAACTAAAGTTGTGAGAAGGAAGCTCAGAAATGTCGCACCGCATACGCTGTAGGATTGTTCTGAGGAATCTTTCGAGCCAATCGTTTGCTTTACTGCGTCGTTCCTAATTTGCATAGAATCGAGGAAATCGTAATGCAAATGTCACATGGTCACTTTGTCGCTAAAATTACGGGTCTCTGTGTCAAGTACATGTCTTCATATAAACAATATATAGTACTTCAACTTTGTTACACACTCTGTGTGTGTGTGTGTGTGTGTTTGTATAAAACCAAAGTACACTTGACCTCTCCATGTCACTCAATCCAACAGCCAATATTTGCCTGCTTTATCATAAATATTAATTATGCATGAAGCAAATATTTGACTATGGCCACTCCGCAAAGTACCGATGAATCAGGGCATTCACAAGCGTGGAGAACGCAAAACAGCCCATTCCAAAACACACACACACACACACACACACACACACGCACACACATGCACACTACATACAAACATAAAAACACTTAGGTTGTGCGTATTTTTCTTGCAGCTTATCTTGTTGTACACACTCGGAGGATGTAAGACATATTTCAACAAAGACAGAAACCAGTGTGCGTGTGTGTGTGTGTGTGCATGTGTGTGTGTGTGTGTGTGTGTGTGTGTGCGTGTGTGTGTGTGTAAGTGAATGCTAATCCCTTTGACCCTCAGCAATTACAATGTCTCTGTCAGAAAACATCCTAAATTGCACTCTCTCTCTCTCTCTCTCTCTCTCTCTCTCTCTCACACACACACACACACAAACACACACACACAAACACACACAGAGAGGTCTCCTTAACCTAAAGAGCAAGAGGTGGAAGGTCGTTGCCGTGACACTGTGAAGTCTGTGTGACCCTCCAGCGTTAAAACCATTACACCTCTCTTATAGAGTAAAGGTTAATATGCTCAAATGTGTGTGTGTGTGTGTGTGTGTGTGTGTGTGTCTTAGAGAGACAATCACACAGATAGGAGGCTTTCAACTATAATATAAAAGACATAATATTGGAATTTAAGACATAATATTAGAATATAATTTTTTTAATTTTCCAATGTAAAAAACATATTACCATATTACACATAATATTGAATATATTGTTCTACCTTTTATTTTATGATATAAGAATACAATATTAGAATATTACTTGAGCAAATTAAATTTTATAATGTAAAAATCATATTTTTATGGGACTAAATGTGTCCCCTGTAATTATAGAAATCGTGTTATTGTGGCAAATTTGGGCTTGTCCCCTTTCAAAAATGTCAATTTTACTTAAAAGACAAACAAACAAACACAAACTTACAAAGGCCAAGAGATTTCCTATACTGAGTACTGAGTAGGAGTTGTCGATATGAAATCACATTATATTATTCTGCTGAGGTTTTACTAACAAAGCACCAACAAGAGCCAGTACAAGTTTAGAGATTTTTTTTTGTATTGAAGTATTTAATGAAGAAAGAGAGAAAAAAATGACACAACTGGAAAAAAACAACACTTCTTACTGTTTAGTCGGTGACTTTTCACAATAACAAAATATAGATGATACAGGTCAAGAGTTTGAGAGGAGACTAGATGATAAAGATCAGACTTGTTTGAGCTGACAGGGAGGTTATAGTAACTCAAATAATCACTCTTTACAGCTGCGGTGAGATGAAAAGCATCTCAGAACGCACAACACGTCGACTCTTGAAGCAGATTGGCTACAGCAGCAGTAGAATACCACGATGGGTTTCAATCCTATCAGCCAAGAACAGGAATCTCGAGAATCTCAAGGAATCTCAAAGTTCCTAATGACTTGCAGAGTGAGTTTAATATTGATATCGTATTTTTTAAATCGCCCAGCACTAGCACTGAAGATAAGTTTACAGTTATAGCAATGACATTGTCAGAGGAAGTTACAATTCAGTATCAGAAGTGCATCTCCTTCTAACGCTGGCCGGAGGTGGGAGAAATAAATAACTTTGGAGGTATTTTCTAAGGTTGAAAATCATATCAGAGCAGCCTGAGAGTGAATCTCATACCACAATATTCATGACTTTAAACAAATAAAAGCATTTTTGGATATTATGCAAATCAAATTGGACAGAACGTTATGAACACTAGCCCCGCCCCTCAGCTTAGACCCAACTGTTTGTAATCTTTCATACTATTTCACAAAGTCACAAAGTTTTTACAACGTTGAAACCTGACTCCACAAAATGTACAGAAATTCTAACAAGCCACGTTGAAGTTATTGGATACATATGAAACTGTAAGGAAAGCTAACCTTGGTCTTCTCCCTAACCTCAACTTTTTATACAAGTTGTGAAATGAGATCCTGTTGCAACCCAAACACTCAAAACTTTATAGGAATTGATTTCAGAGGTTACACTAATTAACTCGTAAGATCAGCTACACCCACAAAAATTCCTACAAATGTTGCAAAAAAAATTATGGAAAATTTCATATCAAATTCATCAAATCTGATTGGTCAGAAGGAGTAACAGTAGTGATGGCTGTAATTCACATCACACATTTATATTAACATGGTCATGCTAATGCGTTATCGTTTCTATAGCAGCAACCAAAAAAGTTGTTATATAACAAAAGAAAATGTGTTATTGTTAATATGGTGAAGATTTCTGTAAGGAGGTGTTTATTTAACATTTTGGGAAGGAGTCTCCAGTGTCAGTTAGTAGGTTTTTCTCCAGAACTAAGGATTTTACACTTTCAGGTTTCTCTGTAATATGACAAGTTTCATTTTTTGGTCTTATGACCTTCAAGAGAGTGAAAAAGAGAGGCTGATGAGGGAAAAGATAGCGACAGGAACTAACTTGTTTAATGCAACTCTAAACGGCTGAAATGTATGACGTGACAGATTCTTCATTCCTCAAAGAACTGGAAGATTTTCTTCTTGAAGTGTCCAACATGTCACCAAAAACATTCAGGACAGAACTCCAGGAAGGATAAAAGCTGTTCTGGAGGGAAAGGGTGGCTCTACTCCTTATTATGTCCTTAATATTAAAATATAGTTATTAATTTATACAGTCTCCTCCAAAAGTATTGGAACACAAGGCCAGTTCTTTTATTTTTTCTATACACTCAAGACATTTGGGTTTGAGATCAAAAGATGAATATGAGATGATAGATCAGAATTTCAGCTTTCATTTCCTGATACATGTAGATTTACATCCTGATTTACATATAGACGTGTTAAACAACTTTAAACATTACACCTTTTGTTTGAACCCACCCATTTTTTTAGGTGATCAAAAATATTGGAACATGTGACTGACAGCTGTTTGTTGTTGCCTTCAGTGTATAGCAAAAACAAAAGAATTGGCCTTGCTGTTCCAATACTTTCGGAGGGAACTGTACATCTTAAAATGTTCACTCACTACATGGGAGCTGTGAAAGAGCAATTAGCTGATTGGATCTTGTTTGAAAGGAACTTTTGCTTGGACGCTCTTTAGTCATGATATAAAACATTCATGTTTGCTTAGAGTAAGAAAACGCAGCTTCTGAATGAGTGCGCTGTCCGTTGGCAAAGTGCACACACACACACACACACACACACACACACATCGTATATACGCTCTGGTGCAGTGTCTGTGCAGAGGATGAATGTGTGAATCAGGTCCAGCAGTGTATCAGGGGAACTTTGGGTAACCCGTGTGGCTGAGTCTCGGCCAACAGAAATGCAGCTCAGCTCAAACAGGGCTGTCATTATCGGGTTCTGGGTACACGCTTCTCCAACCCTGACCTAAATTCAGATTCTGGCACTTAACCCTCAACCTTTACTCCTTTAGTAAAGAGCCAAGGCTGATCCCAGGTCAGCGGAGAAAAATGTTCCAAATGCTTATTATATACCAACACATGAGTCGCTCTGCACTGCTTTTCTTCAAAACAAACCAGCAGAAAAAGACACCAATGTCCTACATTTCTCTTTACACCATTCCTCCTGTTAAACATTCTCTACAGAAGGTGGTGATTAATTCTCTAAAACAGCAGCTCTGACTGTAGTGCAGCTGCAAATCACAGGTTTATATTAAAGCACTTGTTTTAAATCCATTACATTTCTTATAGTAACAACTTACAGG
>CM040467.1:1009349-1019349 GCA_022758105.1 Pangasianodon gigas
CCCGGGATCTATCATGCCCCCGACCGGGATAAAACACTTACTCAAGATGCATGAAGGAATGTTGGAATTGCAACATGCTAGTTCATGACTGAATAGTTCAATTAATGTTTTTTAAAGTCATTGCTAAGCTTGTTACCTATATTTATTAAAAAATTGATTGTTTTGATAAATATATATATTTAATTTCAGTACATTTATTGCAATAACACCAGCTTGCATCCCTAACTGCTGGCTGCATTACATGCAGTTTTACAATAAGTGAAATTTTAGTAGAAAAGATAGCTAACTAGATAATTAACGTTAGCGATGTAATGCAAAGAGAACGTGTTTCCCTCCCTGACTTTCTTGTTTTGTCTTATAATCCTTGTGAGGACCTTCAACGATTCTTTTCTGGCTCTTTTAGTTTCTTTTAAATAAAAAGTAAAGACAAAAAAGTTTTCCTAGTGGGGACCAGCCAAATGTCCCTCTAAGGTCAAAACTGTCAGATATTCTTATCCTTAGTGAGGACATTTGGTCTCTTGATGTAAGCACCCTCTCCCCTTTCACACACACACACACACACACACACACTAAGTAAGTGATAAGTAATGAGTAAGTACATACTGACTTATTGTTTATGTTTAAGAGCCACAAAACCTCAATTCAGTTACGTACAGACCATAAAGAAACATTTGATTAGTTTGTACTTGTGTGTGTGTGTGTGTGTGTGTTGGAGAGAATGTTTTTATATCTTAATGGGGACCAAATGTCCCTACAAGGATAGGAATATCTGACAGTTTTGTTTATGGGGAAATTTGGCTCAAAAAAATGAAAATGTTTTCTTTTGGTCAGTGAGGTTAAGTTTAGAGTTAAAGTTAGAGTGCATTACTCAGCTGCAGTAATAATGATGTCAGTGGAAGATCCTCATAAGGATAATATGACAATGTGTGTGTGTGTGTGTGTGTGTGTGTGTATCCCTGAATCTATCCTCTCTGCTTTGGCACACATGCAGATCACGCTAAAAACAAAACACTCACCCATTATCATAAAGAGTGAATAAAGTGATTACATTTAAATATATATACATATGGAATATCTTGGGTTTTATAAATGATAACTCATCACTTTTAGCTTTAGGATGAAGAGCATATTTGCTTATCAAAGTATAATATCACACATATTATAAATCAGATAAAATAGTGCAGTGTGTCAGCTGCCGAGAAAGTAAAAGTGTCCTCTAAAGTTATAATGCAGAACCCTGACGTTGCTCCAACATGTTTTTTCCCTCGTCTATGTCATAAATAAACACACATTACTGAAACATATGGATTCAAAATAAGGACAAATGATCCTGTACTCGCTGTCGATTACAGTAGATGTGTTTCAGATCTCATTTTGAGGCCGAGAGGTCAAAGAGGACAAGCACGAGGGAAAAAAAAAGAAAAAGAAAAGAAGAAATAACAATGCCAGCGTTAATCCCTGGCTCATAAAAGGACAATAAAAAGTTCTTACTTCACAAACCAGTTAGCACGAGGTCCTCGTTAATTATAAACAGAATAAGCTATGATGAAACACTGAATCTGAATACTGAATCATGGGGACTACAGCATGACACACACCCTCTAGCCCAAGTTCATTCATTCATTCATTCATTCATTCATCTTCAGTAAGCATTTGATGAATAAGAAAATATTTCTCGTAATTGAACCTTTTTTCTTGCAATTGTGAGTTAAAATTTTGAGATATTAACTTACAATTGAGAGGAGAAAAAAGTCGCAGTTAGTGAAAATAACTTGCAAAAAAAAAGCTATTGTGTGAGATATTAACTAATATTTATTAGCTATTACCTTGCAATTGCAGAAAAAAAGCACAACTGTGAGATAAACAGCTGCAATTGCAAGAAAATAGCTCGGACTTACAAGATTAAAAAGTCAGTTGAGTGGAAATAATTCATAACTATGTGATAAAAAAGACAAAGTTGTGTGGTATTAACTCATACATTCAAGAAAAATGATGCAGTTGCGTGACAATAATTCGCAATTACAAGATAAAAAAGTCACAGTTGTGTGATATTAACTCACGCTTGTGTTGAAGTTGCATGAAAATAACGTGCAATTTATGCGAAAAAAGTCACAGTTTATATTATATAATTTGTAACTCTGAGATAAAAAATTCACAATTGAGTAAAAATAACACAATTACGCGATAAAAAATTCAGTTGTTTGATATTAACTTGCACTTGCCGGAAAAAAAGTCGCAGTTGCGTGAAAATAATTCACAATTACGCGATTAAAAAGTTGCAGTTGAGTGATATTAACTTGTAACTGTGAAATAAAAAGTCAGAACTAAGTGATATTTATTTGCAAAATCACAGTTGTGTGAAAGTAAAATGCAGTTGTGAGATAAAAAGTCTGAATAATATTTTCTTATACGTGGCAGAAACAAGCTTCCATACTTATGGAATTTTTGTATCACTTTTTTGATCCTTTATTATATTTTATTTTTAAAAAAAGCAACACAGATGCTTTTAACGCAGTGTTAATAATCAGTTCTTAATGACTTAAAGAGCTGATATGGATTATTTAATGTATTTAAAGGCTTACAGTCGATAAGGACACACTCAGCTAGCACTCATGTTAGTGATGGTGTTGTCTGAGAAATGCACTAAATAAATAATGAAATAAATCTATGTATAGTAGACTCATGTGATCTGCAGTATAATACACGTTCACTGTGTTTGTACTGGATGGAGAGGATGGAGGATGGAGAGGATGGAGAGGATGGAGGATGGAGAGAATGGAGGATGGAGAGAATGGAGAGGATGGAGAGAATGGAGGATGGAGAGGATGGAGAGAATGGAGAGGATGGAGAGGATGGAGAGAATGGAGGATGGAGAGGATGGAGAGAATGGAGAGGATGGAGAGGATGGAGAGAATGGAGAGAATGGAGAGAATGGAGAGGATGGAGAGAATGGAGGATGGAGAGGATGGAGGAAGGAGAGGATGGAGAGGAAGGAGAGGATGGAGAGGATGGAGAGGAAGGAGAGGAAGGCCATTCTGAGTGACTGATGTGTGCAGTGATGCTGTAAGTGCACACACATCTGTACTGAGATGATGATGATGATGATGATGATGATGCAACCTGTCTGCTTCCATAATTACAACCAATCAGCAGCCATCGACCCGCCTGCTCCCGCTTTACACCATTACACTGTACTAATTAACATATAGACACACACACACACACACACACACACACACACACACACACACACACACACATGAAAGAAGAGACAGACAGACAGAAAGGCATTTAGATAGATAGATAAATAGACAGAAATACACAGACAGACAGACAGACAGACAGACAGACAGATAGATAGATAGACAGCAATAGATAGATAGATAGATAGATAGATAGATAGATAGATAGAGTTGAGGGTAGACCTGCGATTTTGAGCGCAGAAATGAGGGAAGAAGAGAAGTGGACAAAGAGCAGGAGTGGTGGTGAGAAATAAGCGAGAGAGAGAGAGCAAGAGGGGGAGAGTGATGGATAGAATCGCGGGGAGTGAGTGATGGAGAGAAGGAGAGAGAATTAAAGAGAAAGAGAGAGAATGAGAGACAGCACCCCAGAGACCGACTCGCTCCAAATGGGCCGTCTATGCAAATGAGCTCGCTAACGACCGGCATTAATTAAAACCCATTTGATACAAACACTTATCCTGCGACAACAAAACTTTCTGATGGAGAGTTATGATCACACTGACGCACTCCTCCTCCATCCTCCCTCCATCTCTCTCTCCATCTCTCTCTCTCTCTCTCTCTCTCTCTCGCCATGGACTAATGGATCCTCTTTATCTAGGCTGACCTAACCACTGTCAGGGGAACTGGATTTGTGAGGGCTCTAAGTGTGTTAGGTCTCAGTGGGCTGTGTGTGTGTGTGTGTTTGTGATGCATCTTTGTTTTCTGTGTGTGTGTGTGTGTGTATGTGTGTGTGTGTGTGTGTGTGTGTGTGTGGTGTTTGGCTGAGGTCCATCAGCCCAATCTGTAGCTCTTCTCTCTCATCAGTGTAAATGAGAAGATGCTCTTTAGACAGAGACAAAGAGAAGAGAAGAGGAATGATGTCGTCTGAAGCTCAGAATGAGAGAGAGAGAGAGAGGGAGAGAGAGAGGGGAAATCCGCCTGCTCATCATCTTAAGTCAATTGTGCGATTAGGTTTTAAGATTATTACTTGTCACAAATATTCTTTAACAGAACGTGTGATAGTGAGTATACTCCACGACAGATTATATGATGAAGATCCTCTAACGATAGACCTGTGTGATTTTTGTCCTTGATAGCAAAATCAGGGCAAAAATCGTACAACATCCGTATTCACACTGGACTGATTCAGAAGAGTGTTTAAAGTAGACTTTAACATGGGTTTTTAAATGATTAATATCTCATGCATGACTGTTCTGGATTAAATAAAATGCAGCCATTTGCAATTTACATATTAATAAATCCTGCCATTGTTAATAAAGCTTTCTCTCGTGACCTTTAAAAACACATTAAACGATTTATTTTCTAGATTCTTGTTGGGTAAAGTTGCTTGTTCAGGAGCACTGTGGAGGAAAAAGACAATTCTGTGTGTGTGTGTGTGTGTGTGTGTGTGTGTGAGCGCATGGCAGTGTGTGTCCATGGCGACCGAGCTCCATTGTTGTGAGTCAAGTGGTGGTGATGGAATGCACTTGACCTTTCACCTCATCTCTCCTTTCATCTTTTCTTTTCACTTCTTTATTACTTTCGATTCTCTCTCATTCTGTCTCTTTCTTTCTCTCTCTATGTCTCTTTCTGTTTTTCTATCTTGCTCTCTCTATTTCTCTTTTTCTGTCTCTTTCTGTCCCTTCTCTCCCTGATAGATAGATAGATAGATAGATAGACAAACAGACAGACAGGTGGATAGATAGATAGATAGATAGATAGATAGATAGATAGATAGATAGATAAACAGACAGACAGGTGGATAGATAGATAGATAGATAAACAGACAGACAGGTGGATAGATAGATAGATAGATAGATAAACAGACAGACAGGTGGATAGATAGATAGATAGATAGATAGATAAACAGACAGACAGACAGGTGGATAGATAGATAGATAGATAGATAGATAGATAGATAGATAGATAGCAACAGATCTCTCTCTCTCTCTCTCTCTCTCTCTCTGTCTCTCTCAACTTTGTTGATAACTCTCTAAAACCCCCAATACTTTACTTTTACTCTCGTGCGACAACACATACGTAAATGAAAGAGAAAAAAACATGCAACAATGAAAGATGGGAAGAAAAGAGAGAGAAAAGTAAGGGAGAGATTTAAGCAGAGTGATAAGAAAAGCGTGAACTCGGCTGAGAGGAAGAGAAAGAGGATATGTGCTGTTTAAATACGAATTAACACATCTAACACAAAGCCAGCGGAGTAACCTGAGACCTGTGTGTGTGTGTGTGTGTGTGTGTGTGTGTGTGTGTGTGTGTGGCGCAGGTCTGAAACAGTGCAGGGACAGGAAAACATACACCAACACACACACACACACACGGAAACGCACACTTAATAAGAAGCTGAATATCAGGTCTCTGTATCAGATTCCTATTCAACCAAATACTAAGAAACTCTGAAATATTTCAGAGATTCTACTTTTCACTCGAGTTGTTGTCAGGAATATAATTTATAATGAAAGTTGTTGTATTAAATTAGAAAAGAACGCACAATAGAAGAATTTTCTCTATTTTTCACCCCCCTGTGTGTGACTACTTTTTCTCAATCTCGTTAAATTATTAATAACTGCTGATTAACTCAGTAGAGAAAGACATCTTGAGCCTATTAAGACCATCACATATGCTTTCGAAACGTTTTTTTTCTCAGTATACTGTACTCTCTAAGATTTAAAATACAAGATGTCACCAATCGTAATATCTGAAGTTTTACCTAAACAACATGTTTTAGCTTGAAATGTCGTTTTAAACAACATTGTAAACAATATTAAAATACATTAGAACATATAATACATGCTAGCTGACCTTCAGTCCTGTAAACTTGTTGTATGAAAAGTAATCACACTAGTTAACTAACCTTAACTAGTCTTGACTTTTTGTTATATAAAGTTAGTTTGTGAGAATTCCAACCTGATTCCAACCTAAACTCATCCCTCTACACTTTTTTATACAAGTTGTCTTTAAAATAATTAGGCAATAATTACAGCAATTTCATTCCACGGTGTATAAATTATTGCGTAAGATAACTTCCCAAACTAACTTTAACTAGTATCATTAGTAACTTCTCGTATTTCACAAATTTACAGAAATTCTAACGATTGAAATGATTGTTTTTTAATGTAGCAAATTTACACAGTATGTAAGAGACTAGACAGTAGTTGCTAGCATGTAGTTATTCCAGTTTTCTTTTCTTTTCTTTTCTTTTTTTTTTTTGGAGCTTGAGTGCTGACCCCTCACTCTATTCTGAATTTGCTTTTACTCATTTATAACTTCTTACAACTTAGACCACATTTTTAATTTGGGGGAAAAAAGCAACCAAACAGGGGAAATGACATCAATAATATGACAAAAACTCATATGCAAAAAAAAAAGAAAAGAAAAAAAAAAGAAAACACTCATCCACAAAACTCGAGTGTAGTTAATTTTCTCTCTGCATTTCCTCAGTAGTCTTCACCTTGTTTTCATTTTTTTTCTTAGTTAAATCTGCTTTCCTTTCTTTTCTGTCTCTCCACTTTTCCTTGGAGAGTCTCCTTCATCTGGTGCACACACACACACACACTCACACTCTCACACACACACAGAGCTCGACTAACCCATCAATCACCTTAACATGCTAATTAGCGGGATTTATTTTATTCAGCAAAAATAACACTCAGAATCCCATTACTTTGTCTGGCCTGAGGGCTAGAGTCCTATGGATATGTGTGTGTGTATGTGTGTGTGTGTGTGTGTGTGTGTGTGTGCATGTGTGTGTGTGCGTGCATGTGTGTGTGTGTGTGTGTGTGTGTGTGTGTGTGTGTGTGTGTGTGTGTGTGGGAGTAGAGAGTAGAGAAACAGAGAGAACAAGAACAAGAGAAAACCCTGTTTTATTATTTATCCAGTCAATCAGGACTGTGTGTGTGTGTGTGTGTATGTGTAAGTAACTTTACTAACTTTAGTAAACTTTAAGTAAACTTTAAAGGAAGTTCAGAATTTATAGATATTATAGATTTATAGATATATAGGATGTTGTTTATATTTATATATCTGTATCTATCAGTTAAAACATTTTCTTTATTTTATTTAAAACATTTTTCCCGTTTTTTTGGCTAATGTGATCTCCATGGGCAGGTCATAAAGTAAATAAAAACATTTCTACATCGTTTTGGTGAAATAAGACTGTAATATATTAAAGTATAAAATGTTATAGGTAGAAAAATCCAACTTTGCTTAAAACCTAATCTGGTATTTTTGTTATTTTCGTCTGTTTTCCAGATTTCAGCCACAGCGGCATCCGATGGGTTTTCCCAGACCACTAGACGTATGAGTTGATTGTTTTTTTTTCAGTTTTGAGAGTGAATGACTGTGTAAAAACCACTGTACTGTACATGACACACTATACTGTCACTAAATTCCTTTAACAACTGCATTTCAGTTTCACTTCCTTGAAAGATTTAGCATGAAAAAAAGCCTTATATGTTGTAATTACAAATTACAAATAATATCGTTACTGTAACCGAGTTTTTTTTTTCTCAGGAATTGTACTGAGTAAATTTCCTTTTACTTGAGTGTGTTTTAAATGCTCTAACAATACTTTTACTCTTTCAAGCTCCCTCGATGTAGCTCTTTCCTGAATTTATACATTTGGTCACTGTTTTCCATGTCTTTTGACTCCACCAATGGCGATAGGAATGTTTATTCTCATATCAAATTGTTGGAAATCTTGAGCGGTAACACTACAACTAGTGTTAATAATCCTGAAGTGTGGAGAATGCATCAAGCAGCTACGAACGCTACGAACATCCAGAGCATCCATTTCTATATCTGCGTAATCACTTCCATTTTGTTTTAATTAATGTACAGTACATCGAGTGTTTACGACATGTGACAGTTCCTTAATTTGAAATGTATTCTTTTTTTATATATAAAGAAAGCATCCAAGCCTCAAATTATAGCAGAAAAGTGATTTTAAAATAGTGCTTACTTTATGTAGGAAATTTTATAATTTGGATTGTTATAGTTATAGTAAATTAAAACCGTTGCATGTTCACTGTTTCTGACAAACGCCCATAAAAGGGAACGTGAATTATAAAGTAATTATAAGTAAATTGAAATATAAAAAATACTCACTCACTGCAAAAATATCTTGAATTTCAGCAAATTCACCTAATACTGGATTGATTTTATCATAAGATAAGTTTATTAAGCCAATTTTTAGATTTTTCTTATCAGTTTCAGCATTGAAATGGTCTTATTCTATTTCCAGATCATTTCGCTTACAGAACGACACTAAGGCAATTTTTAATTTAATTTTAAAATGAGTAAATATGTCTAGAAAGAGGTTTAATAATCGTATGTGTGTTATATAATAATCTCATCATGAGAAATATTTATAACTTTTCCTTTATTCAAGCTATCTTCACCTGCTAAGATATCTTTTTTTTTTTAAAAAAAAAGCTACGCTTAATGAAATTACTCTTAATTAATTAGTTTTTAGAATGGGTCCCTAAAAAACTTACTACTTTTTTTGGACAGGAAGTAACAGTACTTTTACTTGAGTATGATTTTTCAGTACGCTTTGCTAAGTATTACACATTTTATATTATCACAGACAGAACAAATCTTAGCATTAGCTACACTACGTTTGTATCTCGTTAACCTCGGAAGGGGGAAGAAATTCTTAAGTCTTAAGCCAAAATGATGTAATATACAGTATGTTTATAATAAATGAAGGGTTCAGACGTGTTTTTATTTACGTAACTCGCACAATGGCAGAACATGTAGTGTTTCCACCCTCACAGTTCCAGAGTTCGATCATCCGCTCGGGATACTGCCGGGAGTTTCGGAAGTTCTTCTCAACGTATCAACGTGGGTTTCCTTCGGGTTCTTCAGTTTCCTCCCACTACCATAGCTTTGCTAAATTGCCCTTAGGTGTAAACGTGAACGTGTGTGTGTGTGTGTGTGTGTTTTTCCGCTTTGTCTCCAGTGTTCCTGGGATTGACTCCGGATCCACCGGGATAAAGCGCTTACTGAAGATGAACGAACGAATGAACGATTAGCGTTATGAGTTATGACACAGTTATTGTAGGATAAATTATGCAAGAACAAAAAACAGAAAGGTCATTTCGGCTCTTTCATCCTCTGCGTTTACCCTTGAGAAATGAAAAGATCAGACACATACGTGTGTGTGTGTGTGTGTGTGTGTGTGTGTGAGAATTAATCACTACTGACATGACACTACATCCTTCTTCCTCCCTTGTTAGATTAATTAGCCGTGTACATGGATGTGTCTCTGTTCTGAGTAAGACATTAGACATCTCTTTCCTCCTCTATCGCTTACTCCGTCTTTCCTCCTTCGTTGCTGAAGCGACGCTCCAGCGGAGGACTTCTGGGAAAGTCAGGAATAATTAGCGGTAATTGATTAATGTGTGCAAACGAGCCGTCAGGTGCTTCTGCTATAATGAGAGAACAATGACAAGGACGAGGTTCGCAAACTGAACGAGAGATGAAAGGACAGAGCTAGTGATGGAGTGTGTGGTTTAACTTTTGCAGAGGGGTGTGTGTGTGTGTGTGTGTGGTGCCATGTGGGCTTCATATGTAGTGGCTGATTAGATATCACACACACACACACGCACTTTTGATAATCTCCAGAAGTATGACATCACAACCATTACCTAATACACACGGCACCTGGGATGATTGCGGTGTGTGTGTGTGTGTGTGTGTGTGTGTGTGTGAGTGTGTATACATCACATAGGGTATATTTCCTGTAATAAAAAAAAAACTGTTTA
>CM040467.1:1021849-1039936 GCA_022758105.1 Pangasianodon gigas
CCAAATGTTCTTCCGCAATATAGAAGGGGTTGACTTACACACACTCACACACACTCACACACACCCACACACAAATACAGACACACACACACACACACACACAGAGGACAGCTGGGCAACAGGGCATGTGTGAAGGGATTTTGTGTGTGTGTGTGTGTGTGTCAGCTCTTTGATTAATGACTCGATGAGAAACAGAATCATTCTGAAGCACAAAGACGAACACACAGGCAGACACACACACGCACTCTCTTTCATTACGTCTTTGTTGTTAACCGCAAAGTTAACTCAACAGCTACCGCCAAACTCTGTGCCAAGTATGTGTGTGTGTGTGTGTGCGTGTGTGTGTGAGGCTTACGGTACAGTGTTCTGTACATGCTCATCATGATAAAAAATCTCTTATTCTTAGGTATTTGAACAGTGTGTTAGGTAGTAATTTAAATACACACACACACACACACTCCTAATGTGAATCTATCCTTATTATAGAAAAAGTAGCAGTAGCCACAGTTTATAAAAGCTGTATTCATTTACGCTATGGGTCACTTGGCCGTGTGTGTGTGTGTGTGTGTGTGTGTGTGTGTGTGTGTGTGTGTGTGTGTGTGTGTGTGGGCATCCCTGTGGGCCGACATTCCCGGGAATGATCAGCAGTTGACAGGAACGGTGCGAGAGCTCAACCATGCACATAATCCTTACTGAGTTCTGTACTTGTGTATATATGTGTGTGTGTGTGTGTGTGTGTGTGTGAAAGGTCAGATGAAAGGAAGCCTACAGAGAATTTTGAATGCAAAGTGAAAGAGAACACAAACTGAAACTCCTCATGCAGAATGAGACTCACTACAGCGCAATAAAGAAAATGTTTTTATTTCCGTTTAACGCAGTGTTTACACCTGGAGTTACGTCTCGAGTATCAACCAGCACTTTCATGAGTCTGGAGCGCGTCTAGTGTGATAATTTGCAATTGCATTTTCTAATAAAATCCATGACCAGCACTCACTATAAGTGATAATTCAGCGAGACAATCTTCCCTTGGTTTAATGATGTGTTCACAATTGGCCTGAATACTTGAGTTCGCACCCAGGACCAATTCTGGGCTCGTTTCACATAGAAGAATTCCTTCTGAACTGTGGATCTGAATTTTTATGCACAAAGAATGGTGCAAAAAACAAAAAACATCCAGCAGTTCTTGTCAATGAGAGAGATCAGAGGAGAATGGCCAGACTGTTTTGAGCTGACAGGTAGGCTACAGTAACTCTTTACAACCGTGGTGCACAGAAAATGCAATGTTTCCAACACCTTGTGGAATCCATGTCATGAAGAACCGATGCTGTTTTGAGAGCAAAGGAAGGTCCTACCCAGTATTATTTTCCTGTACCAACCCCTAAACAGTGAAGAACAATGCTTTTTGAATGTCATTGTACAGGAACATCTGCAAATAAGGAGCTGTTCTCACATTTTTTTCTGTAACCTCTGCTGGCTATAACAACTCTTTCCCCACCATCACAACACTTGAACGAGGAAGTAACATGACAGGTTGAACCAACCACGTTACTCGGCATGCAGTACAGAGAGCGGACGGCTTCAACTGAAGTGAGTCCCAGGCCACCATTTTCAAGAGGATCAGGGATCAGTTCTCTGGGAAACAGCTTTCACACTTCACTGAACGTGCCAATACATTTAATGCAGGAATATTTGCAGGAATAACAGCAAACAAGGAGCTGTTCTTGTATAAGAATTTTTTTCCTCCATAACCTCTGCTGGATAGAATAGCCCTTTCCCCATGATCACAAAACTTGAACAAGGAAGTAACATGACAGTAGAACCAGCTGCATTACTCGTTCATGAAATGTAGAGAGCGGACAGCTTCAACTGAAGTGAGTCCCGGACCACCATTTTCAAGAGGATCAGGGATCGGTTGTCTGGACTGCACCCAGGGGTCAAAAACAGAGTAACCTCTGCTGGCAACTCTTTCCCCACCATCACAACACTTGAACGAGGAAGTAACATGACAGGTTGAACCAACCACGTTACACGGCATGCAGTGCAGAAAGCGGACGGCTTCAACTGAAGTGTGTCCCAGACCACCATTTTCAAGAGGATCAGGGATCGGTTGCTGGACTGCACCCAGGGGTGAAAAACAGAGTTCACACTTCACCAAATGCACCAATACCTTTAGGAATATTTGCAGAAATACTCACAAATAAGGAGCCGTTCTTGTGTAAGAACTTTCCCCTCGTAACCTCTGCTGGATAGAACAACCCTTTCCCCACCATCACAAAACTTGAAAGAGGAAGTAACATGACAAGTTGAACCAAGTTCATTACTCATTATGAAGTGCAGAGAGCGGATAGCTGCATTTGAAGCGAGCCCCAGACCACCGTTTTCAAGAGGATCAGGGATCGGTTGTCTGGACCTCATCCAGGCTCACATTCAGCTTTCACACTTCACTAAATATACCAAACTCGAATAGCCCTGAGTCTGGGAAAATGCAGGTGTGAAAAAGACCTCAAAAAAATGACTAAAAGCATTCCTCAATTTTTAACTACCCTTAATTTGTTTAATTTTATTGCCCACCAGCTGCTATGGTGGCAAAAGGGAAAGTGATCAAATGAATGAATGAACGTATGAATTTCTCCTTCAGGCAACAGTATGATTTACAGCTGTTTCAATCTGATTCTTTTTTTCCACTAGCTAGCTCTCCACTATCAACCGGGGAGGGCGAAGTCTAACAACGTGCTTCCTCGGAGACACGTGAACCCGGCCGTCCGCATCTTTTCGAACAGCTGCTCATGCTGCAGCGTAACACACTCAGAGGAAAGCGCTATCTGCCCTCTTCTGCATACATGAGCTCCCAGACACTCACGACGCTAGGCTAGTGTTCTATAACAGGCTGTATGATTATGTGTGTTCTCCATGTCAGATTATATGATGGAGATCCTCTAATGAAAGACTTGCGAAGAAAATTACTACGTTCTGATTATGTCATCAATCAGCGAGATCCAGCCTCGCACAGAAAACAGACTTGTGTAGAAACAAACATTCTGTAAAGTGAGTTTTTGGTAATAAGGATGTTTTTTCCATCCATTAGGTATATATTATTTATGTTTCGCCACTAGCATATTTGTAGCTGTTCTGCAAGTTTCACCTAATAATGTGCTGTGTTCCTATTGGCTGCTTTTAGATCATTGTAGCGTCGTAGCAGCTCACACTGAGATTATGAACAAAAATTTTGGACAGGTCTAGAACTTTGTCGCTCGCTGTCTTTGGTCTGAATGTCACTAAATTGGTCGATGGTGAGCACGTAACATTATGCGTAATAAGACCGGCGGCCATACTGACCAAAGAATTCTTTTACGATGTGTGATTTTTTTTTTGTCAGCAAAATCAGGCCACAGTGTAAACATGGATTAATGCAGCACATCAAACTTGTCTTGGCTGGACTGCATTTGGGGTTTCGTTTGCATATTTTATTTTTTGTTCCTGAACATTATGCTCTTTTTTATTTTGACAAATAAAACACATTTCCTCCTTTCTCATGAATACACACACACACACACACACAGACTTTAACAGCGCTGTGAACCTTACATAATGACTTTTAGCTGCACTAAAACAGACAATAGGCTGCTTAAGTGTGTGTGTGTGTGTGTGTGTGTTATATATGGACCTGTCAAGGAAAAATCCAGTGTTCAACTCATCCTCATGTTCATGGGTTAATGAAGTCTGTCCCTCCCTCAGCAGCACGCTGGCTCTCTGTCTCCGTCCACACTCCTCTCCTCTGGATTTATCTCTCTGTCTTTATGAACAAACGACAGCTGAGCGAGGGAAGAAAAGGAGAGGAAAAGAGGAGGGAGGAGCCGAAACCATCTGTGTCCTACTCATAAAGGGTGGAGTTAATAATAATAATAACACAATTTACTATTAATTAACTGTATTCACACGACCGTGACCTATGAATGACCCTGGCTCATCGTCATGACAAGACAAGACAAGACAGGACAAGATAGCAACCGGTTTCGGTGGGGTGAAAGGTCAAAGGGCAAACTGAAGGTGTGCTGTAGGATTCTACAGGAGGAAAGAGAAAGATGACAGCACACACTCGTCAGTTAGTGAGCAGTGTGTAAAGTCTCTCTCTCCATCTGCTCATCTCTTCATACGCCGACTGATTATGTCGGTGGAATGGACTCATACTGAGAACAGAGTTCATGACCTATGGATGACCTCACCATGACCTTGAGGTAGTGTGAGAGAATCTTCCTTTCTCTCTCTCCATTTTTTTCTCCATCTGCCGCATCACATGTTGACGTTATTTTCCTATAACAGCACATCCCAAAGTGTTTTTATTCAATATACCTCTATAGAGTAGGCTAAGAATAAAGTCTGATACAAAGTGAAAAAATAGTTTTAATGGTCATGTTGTACATTTTTGTATTTAATTTATTACATTCATAAATTCAAAATCATAGATGCAAATTCAATCAATGTGCAGCAGTTGCTTTTCGAGGATATTTGTATATAGAATTTGAATGGAAACTTTAAAGGAATTTTCTCCCAAAATGTGCCAAAATGCTAGAACTTCTGATGAGATATGCGTAAAAAAGAGGAACGTATTTCAATCTGTCGTTTTCAGAACATCATATAGTAGAAATGCTCAAAATATGAACATGTGAAAAATTTTTGCAGGCCACCACACACACACACACACACACCGAGTACTGTGCAAAGGTCTTGGTGCCCTCTTTTTTTTTTTTTTTAGTACAAAGTTTCTTATAGATTTTTATTTTATGACTTCTACATTATGGAGTGAGTACAAAAAACATTTTAGATTTCCAAACAAAATAAAATGAAATGTTACAGAAAAATGTTTGTATGTCAGTAAAGAAAGCAGCAGATTCCATAAGAGACACTTTTTAGATAAAAACATAATGAAGGCTGCTGGGTTTCGCTGCAGAAATAAGAAGCGAGTCGACAGTCAAAGTCTCCAGAAGAACTGTGGCTGCTTCTGCAAGATGCTCAGTAACACTTACAGCTCATTTCCTTATAAAACTGCACACACTGCACCTGAGATACTGATTTATTTTAAAGTGAAGGATTGTCACACCAAATATTGACTCTGTTTCATTTATTACTGTTTACTGCTCTTTATAGGATTTTTTTAATGTAGAAACATTTAGTTTCATTATTTCTGAAGGCGTCTTTGCTCTACAGCATTTCTTTGCATGTGCCTAAGACTTTTGCACAGAACTGTATATATATATATATATATATATATATATATATATATATATATATATATATATATATATATATATATATATATATATATAAAGAAATCAGACACACTAGTCATTGATAAAGGAGCAAGAAGTGCATTACTCTGTGGTGTTTTCAAAACTTTTCAAATTAAAAATGTAGCTTAATTAGTGAATTTGATCTCGCCGGAAAGTCCTGGGGAGTGTGTATAAACTTATTGCGATAAGAATACATCAAACACACACAAACACACACATGTCCACCCCCTTAAAGCCTGCCACTGTTATCAGGATGCAGCAGCACCGCAGCACCATACACACACTTGTGTTCTCTCTCCGAGAGAGAGAGGTAGGGGGTACGTGGTGTTGAGGTGGGGGCGCAGCAGGGTAGGAGAACGCTGTCGGGGCTCAAGAGGAGCAGTTTGGAACACAGCCAGGATTCCTGAACTAATATTTTTATATAAAAATCCTAGAAAAAGCCATGCAGCCTCATGTTAGCTGTACACTTGTCTGAAGTTAGCTTGTCGGATGTTTTCCGTGGTTCCCTGGAAAGAGCATTCATTAAGAGTTCGTTCTGATGATTAATGCATGATTGCTACCTCCAGGAGTTTCCAGAGGTGCAGTGCTGTCTGGACGCAATATCAACTTTTTTACACCACAACACTTCTGGGAAGTTTCTGTTTCCTTTGTAACGTCTTGGGAATTCACCATAAAAACGACTGAAAACCACCAGCACTGACCAAAGTGGTTATGACTAGAGTTACTGTAAAAACACACACACACTCAAGGTCATTTTCTCAAAACAGGTGTGGTCGGAGCATTTGCAGCTAATTTGGGCCGGTTTGATATAACTCATGTGGCGTGTGTGTGGTTTCATGCCATGACCAACAATTTTGGTTTTGAGCTGAGTTGGAGATGAACTGTCCTGTGTGTGTGTGTGTGTGTGTGTGTGTTAGGCCATAGGGATACATAACAATTTTACCCTGGTGACAATGGCTTTTGTCACAAAACAGCTTTACAGAAATATAAAAATTCAGGATATAAATTTTAAACTTATAAAAGTGACACCGGACAGTGCGATTATAAAACATTACTCTTCTATAACTGTGTAGAGAGGTAGAGATGAAGTTAAACGGCATTGTGGGTAATGTAGGAAACCGTTAACCAAAGGGAAATAAGACCAACATGTTGATGAAACTAAAAACTTGGAGCTTTCCTTTAATGTAAAAGTTGCATCTCCTATAAACTGGTCAGTAATACCCCACTAAAACAAAACTACCCCAAAGAGATGGAAATACAGGACTGTGTGTGTGTGTGTGTGTGTGTGTGTGAGTGTGAGTGGAAGAGAGAAATAGAGAGTGTGTGTTCTTTGGTATGCAGGCACACTGAACTGTGAGAACAGAACCTTGATGTATCTCTTATGAATGACAGGCACTTAGGAAGCGTGTGTGTGTGTGTGTGTGTGTGTGAGAGAGAGAGGGAGAGAGATGTATACCCAGCAAGTGACAGCTACTCAGCGCACTCACCTCTATCCTCCTTTTTATTAGCCTAATTAAAAGACCTGCATTTGTCTCTGTGACGACTGCTCGCCCCATCACGGTGTTATTTACCGGCTAGGCATCCATGGCGATCCCGTCGCCGTAACGACCGGCCTCTCTGATTGTTTCCCTGACAACAAAATGCATCATCTTCTCACTCGCATCTAATATCACACACACACACGCACACAGACACACACTCGGAAACGGATGGAACTGTCGGTTATAAAAGCCCATTGTAGCCTTACTGAAGGTAGCGACCATCAATAAATGTGCCACGGCTCTCTCTCTGTGTGTGTGTGTGTGTGTGTGATGGATAAAGCGTGTGACTCAATGTAAATAGCCTTAATGCCTTATCTCTTATTTAAATGGAGTTCACTTTCTTACAATGCCATAGGGCCAATGCTATCTTTCTCCCTCACACACACACACACACACACACACACACACACATCCAAGATCTCCAAGAGGGATTTATGTGAGTCTGAGTTGGCTGAAAGGAGATTTGATGGGAATGGGATAGTGTGTGTGTGTGTGTGTGTGTGTGTGATGCACCTGATCAGGCCGGACTCTCCCGCCCCTGCATCGCCCCCACCGTTAACAACGGCCCATCCGTTACCGTGCCGACAGGCAGAGTGACAGGCCTATTTGCGGGCCCGGCTGAGCTACTCTTGACTTATTGGATGGCACATCGTCAGGGGCGACGGCCTTGTGACAGCACACACACTTCCATTTGGGTGAAAAATCTGGTTAATTTGGCCAGTGTGTTCAGGGTACTAAAGAGAGGCGTGGCTCAGTTCCTAAATAAATGGACAGGCGTGTGAATATACAGTGAATATACAGTGAATATACAGTGAATATACTGTTCTCATCAAATGATGCTCATTATTCAGAAATTTATTCATTTCTAAAATCCTCAAATCAAAATGTACATAATGAAATGGAAACATATATGAATATCTAGCGTGCATCATTCACTTCGTTGTTAAGGCCAACGCTGCGCCTCATTTATTAATCTTTCAGTAAGTTACTGAGGCCAAACCGCACTAAAAATTCCCACCACTTTAGGTTAACTCTGATTTTCTTCATACTCATGTCCGTATGTTGATAAACGCCAACCACCAAGCGTGTTCACAGTACAGCTGATTCGCATTTAGTCACGCCCACAAAACTCCATAAATGGCACAGAGCTGAAAACGACAATCTGACAACTAAACAGCTTGGTGTTAAATCTTCCAGTAATGCAGCTCAGCCACTGCAGCGAGTCGGCTGCCATAGACACACTGACTGCTCCTCCTTTTATCAACACTGTGACACAGTCAACATTTCAGTGATTAGTCCAAATTAGGTTAGCTTATGATAAACAATGAATTAAAATCAGTAACTAGTAAATTAGTAGTGCAGTGTTCCTCTGTCACGCTGGTAAATTGCTTGTACGACAAGTAACAAATGTTTTGTTTCTCTTTAGTACAGTAGTATGCAGTTTTTTTTAGCATATTAGCATGACCAGACCTGATTTAAAGAAAACATAATGATATTACACTAACTATTTTCTTTTCTATCTTTGGAACTGCCCTAAAATTCACAAAGCATTTGAACACATAGCTAGTGGTGCTTTTTTAGAAAACATTATCAGATCTGAAACTTTCTCACAAAAGATGTAGCGTGAGAAAGAGAGAGAGAGATGAAGACAGTGGTATAACAACTCAATACCCAATTCATCACTGAGTCCGAAATGAGTGTAATGAAAACCTTCATACTTTCCTTAACAAGGAGACACGAAGTAGAGAGAGAGAGAGAGAGAGAGAGGAAGAGAGAGAGAGCGAGAGAGAGAGAGAGAAAGAGAGCAGTGAGGAAAAGACTTGTTTTTAGAGCAAACCTCCAGATTTGTGTGAGAACCACACAGGAATGTTTTCCTCTCGCGGATGGCTGACACTCGTGCCACACACACTCACACACACACTCACTCACACACACACACACACACACACACACACACACACATGCAAGGTTTCAGACGGGACATCCAGATTTACAGAGGTGTCAAAGATTTCATGTCCAAAGCTCTCTTGGGTCAAGTCTCCCACATTCTCTCCATCTCTTAAATACATCTCTCTCTCTCTCTCTCTCCCTCCCTCCGTCGCACGTTTCACTCTTTCAGATCGGAGCCGAGAAAGAAAACAGGCCTGTGACTCCTCGGCCGACACGGTGGCTGAAAAAGAAAAACACGGAGCCAGAGAGAGAGAGACAGAGAGAGAGAATGAAGGAGAGAGAGACAGGGGAGGGGTAGAAACAGAGAGATGGACTCTTCTCGTCCCCCCTACAGCGAAGGACAGAAGCGGGAGTTTGTGCTAAAATGTCTTTCAGACTCCGAGTCATGCTGAAGTGTTTAACCTTCATGCTCTTATCACCGTCACTTATTATTTTATAGTTTTAGGATTATAAAAAGTGAAAAATACCTCTTATCTAATATCAAATATTAATTAATTATTCATATTTATGCAAATAAAGTCTCAGAAACCCCTCCCATACCTCAAGATTCTTCTGATTTTTTTTCAGGTTAAAATGCCCCAAACAAAAAGCTTTAAATATTTCTTTTTTTTTTTCTTTTCTTTTCCTTTTTTTTTAAGGTTTATTAGTGACTCTGAGCCAAGCACAACAAGTATCATGTTGGAAAAATACGTTTCAGCACTGTTCCACATGTAGTAAAAATTTTAATGGGTTATTTTGGCCTGAAAAAGAAAATAAGAGAAAATAAAAGAAAATAAGAGCACTTTTCAGTTCTTCACTGGTAGAAATGCTGGAGATAGTAAAAAAAAAAGTCCACATTAAAAGTCTGTCTTAATAGGTTTTATGTTTTATGGGAATTTCTAAGCAGCTCACGATTCAATTCAGTTTAATTCCATTTCTTTTTCTCAAATCAGTTTCATGAAATCAGTATTATTAAGGTTCCGTTTGACATTTTGGTCCAAAATGAGTTAAAAACATAAACGTAATCATTTAGAGATACTTTATTCACCTGCATTATTATTATCATTATTATTATTATTATTATTATCATTATTATTATTATTATTATTATTATTATTATTGTGTTTTGGTGTAATATCGGAAAAGATTAACAGGTAAACTGGGTTTTATAAGATTCTATCGGCCAGCTAATCATCATCTAGGTTGAACATATATTTTACAAAAAATAAAACAGATCTAATTGCTGGTTTTATTAAGTATAAACTGCCAAATTAGCAACTTTAGCATTAAATATTACTGACATTAACTAGCCAGACTCTAAAAAGTGATTATGGCCTTATGTAGCTTTTACATTTTGATATCATGTCCATGTTACTACAATGAATTAAATTTGTAAATGTACGTATTTCTATTTAATACATTTTAACATAAACCTGCCATCTTTTTGTTCAACTTGTATATTTTACTTTTTTTAAAGTGGAAATTCTGCCCTTAATTAAAAAATGTTGATGAATTACTATGAATTACTGTTTTTTTTTTCATTGTACATGCAATGTACTTAATAAACTGAACTTTTAAGAGATTTGAAATGTTTGATCAAATGTAAGCAAATTCCCCAAAAAAGTCACAAAAGTTTTACTGTATTTGTAAAATGTTACTCATTGAAATTCATTAATTCATGCTTAACTACTTACTAACTTACCAATAAGTAATCAAGGGTTACTGTACTAGTTCTTCAAATGTCTGCACTGTCCGTGATACTTTAAATTACTGCGATGTAAAGTATCGTTTCATGGGTCTTTAATGAAGGATGACATGTTTACTAACTTACTAAAGTTCTCCTTGATTTTTAATCTTGAACGTAATAAACAGCAATGCTAATGAAAGTATAATAGTTTAGTAACTAAATGACTAAACCAGGCTACTCATTACCACAATGCTGAGAAAAATGAAACGACTTTTTAGTTATTAGTTATTTAATAGTAAGTATAAGGACATTTATCATTTATCATCAGGATTTATCACTTTAGAAAGTCTAATAGGTAACATTAATGTATCAGTAATTAATGCTTCATAACACATCTATACATTAATGCATAGATAACACGGGTTCAAAACAGAACAAGTCATTACAGTTTGGTCTGCATATTTATCAGTAAAATAATATTAGTTACAAAATCATTAATCAACATAGTAGTTTTTTTTTTATATTGATTAATGATTATTGACAAACTGCACTGATAAAACGTGATTAATTACTGCTAAGATAGTAAGTAATTAAGCATTAATTAAGGAACCGTATTGTAAAGTGTCACCTGAAATGCTAATACTTATTTATTTAAAAGATTGTGTTTCCATCTCTTTTTAGTGAGTCCTCTTTCTCTTGTTTGCTCTCACACCCTCGGTTCTTGGCTCATCTCTAATAGGCCTGAGTGTCTGTGTGTCTGGCGCAGGCTGGCAAGCCATCAGAAACCTTCCTAAACCTTCACCCCCTGAGTAAAAAAAACCCACAAAGGGTTTTTTTCTGTCCCCCGCAGGCAGCCGTAGCTTTACAGGAAGTTGGTGCTGATGATTTATGGTTGTGTGTCCTGGGTGGCAGCTGGCCGGAGTCCCGGCGTCAATCAAGCCGGGTCCGAGAGCACCGGCCAATGGCGTGGCTTCCCCTGCCTACTCTAAAAAAAAGTCTACAATGGCTGTCGTTAGGAGAGAGAGGGAGGGAAGAGGGGAGTCGCCACGGAGGAGAGGAAAAAGAGACGGAGAGAAAGGGAGAGAACAATCAGAAGACGAGAGAAGATGGATGTGCTCTGGCCCGCTTTTCAGGGGGAAGCCCTGGAGCTCTGTCTCTCTCTCTCTCTCTCTCACACACACACACACACACACACAGTATGTTTACACACATTATATCATTTTCTTTCTTTCATTTCGTTTCGTTCTTTCCTTCTTTCTTTCGTTCTTTCTCCTGGAAGGTGGCTAGAACACTGACAAGAGCTTTGTGTAAGAAAGTGTGTGTGTGTGTGTGTGTGTGTGTGTGTGTGATTGAGCAACCTAGCAAGATGCTAATGTGTTAAGACTTCAGAAGGCTCTCCCTGCCCGGCTCCATCAGCTCAAACACAACGCTGAGCCCAACATGGCTGCTGCGGAAAGTGCCGGCAAATCCTGCATGATGGATCGATGCAGACGTGACAGACAAGAGGGAGGCAACCTGTGGTGTGTGTGTGTGTGTGTGTCTGTGTTTGTGTGTGAGGGGGTGTTTGTGTGTCTCAGTAACTGCGTCCCTTTTTAAAGTGGCCCAAAATTCAGGAGCTTTTGGTACGTGTCTTATTAACACTACTATAATATATCTAAAAAAAAAAAGTTTTTAGAGATTTTAACCCGTTTATTTTGATAGTGTTTCACTTCTGTGGAAACTATGAACATTTTTGATGACTGATATCCTTAATGTGATCATCCAATTATTAAATGCTCTCAACAACGTATATGTCCCGCCCCCGGGGGCGTGTCTTGCTCTACAGTAGCAGCTCGTAAGCAGCAAACATGTTTCATCAGTGTGTTTTTTTGGATGTGAGTCTTCCTGCACACTTTTCACTTCTCCAGCTATGCCTTGGTTAAAAGATGGCGGTGGTGAGAAGTTTACTCTCGCTACACTCTTCACTTTACTCCACATTTAGCTAGTTCAGTAAGCTACTGTCTGTTTGGTTTCGATTCAGTGGGGGTGCGGTGTGTAAATCAGTCAAGCTCTTCATCACATCGTCACTCTGACTTCCTGTTTCAAAAGGAAATGAGTCAACATACGGAATCAAATCACGGCTCTCCTATGGAGACTACATCCTTATTCTACGAATATGTAAATGATTAGCCAGGTACACTGCAGTTCATCTCTGGAATTCCTCAATGTCCTCAATGATGAGAAAGCAAAGACCTAAAATTGTAAATTTGTCAATATTTTCATGAGGACGTATGAGAAGTTAAGAAAGCTAACTTAAATAATCGTCCTGCGTGTAAGAAATCGAATAAAACTGAACGGAAAGGTTCAGAAAGGTTCCTGGAACTATGACCCAGGAACTGGTTCCTCTGGGAACTCACCCAAAGTTCCTGAAACAGGTTGTGTGGTGGAAATGTGGTCTTTAGCGAATATTAACTCTAAACTTAACTTCAGTAACAAAAAGGAAACCTTTTGGATCTTTTAGCTTTTAAAAGCAAAACTGCCCATTTTCCTTGTGGGGACCTGACAAAAGTCCCCACGAGGTCAGAACTTTTAACTACAGTATAAGACAAATACACAGGTACAGCTTTCAGACTGAATGCTGAAGTGTCACAACACACACTGCAGTAATGTAAATGTGATAAATATCTACATGCCTGTATTAATTCAAGACCTTTTTAAACACAAATTCAGGTTATATAAGTGAGGCCCATGCATTTTGTATTAGGCTCAATGTTAATGATTTACGGGCCTGTATAAACCTGACGAGTGTGTGTGTGTGTGTATGCATGTGTGTGTGTACACACATGTGCACATGTGTGTTATTATTCTATAACAGGCTAATATGAGCCACATGACAGTAACTCTTAAAAGCTCATTTGGGCCAAGGCACATACACACACTTTCTGCTCTTTGTCAGTGCCGTGACGCTTTAGACTGCTGCCCTTTGTGTGTGTGTGTGTGTGTGTGTGTGTGTGTGTGTGTGTGTGTAAGACTGTGCTTGTGAATGTATGAATTTAGTCCTTAGCATGATAATGAGGCTCAAACAGGCATTTTGCCATGAGAGTCATGTGGAGAAAGAGAGAGAGAGAGAGAGAGAGAGAGAGAGAGAGGGAGGGCAGGGGGGCAGAGACAGAGTTTTGGGAACTTATAGCTTGATTATTTGGGATTTGTCCCTTCTTGTTTCTTTGTCTGTCTGTCTGTCTCTCTGTCTCTCTCTCTCTCTCTCGCTCTGTCTCTCTGTCTCTGTCTCTCTCTCTCTCTCAGCAGGTGATAATGCAAGTCTAGCTGCTAGCTGTGTTAAGTCACCATGAATGAAGGAAGTATTCCTCAGGAGGGGACTGTGTGTGTGTGTGTGTGTGTGTGTGTGTGTGTAGTCTAGATTCCAGTTCTGGGGGTCATGACCTTAGGTTTACGAGAACGAGGGTTTCTATTAGAGGAGCTTCTATTTTAGCAGGTGGAAGGTACTACTGCTTAAAAAGCCCTAAGGTGTGTGTGTGTGTGTGTGTGTGTGTGTCTACTCACACACTCTAGTCTTTACTCCTTCACCACACACACAGCAGCATGAGCTCACTCTCTAATGTTCCTCCTTCTTCTCTCTTTGTCCATCCACATAAGAGGTGTATGTGTGTGTGTGTGTGTGTGTGTGAAACAGAATGCAGCTGCTACGATGCCTACGCTGTTTCATGAGTCAGTGTCGTTAATGCCATGTTTCGTAGCCAGGCGTTCATGTAGTTCCAGTGGTGGAATTCACGACGCACTATAATCAACGTTATTCTCTTTATTCCTGAGTTCTTCTAGTTATTATATAGTTATAATTTCGTATTTGATAAGTTTTTTGCAGTTCAGTTTAATTGAATTTTCGGGAGAAGATTCATCCCGAAGATGAATGTCAGTGATGTTCATCAAATATATAAGAATATTAGCGAAATCCTTTTTAGCAGGCTGGAGCAAGGCTTCAAACTGTATCCTTCATCATACATACACAACTTGGAATGTAAGAAAATACGAGTTTTGTATATGGAACTCAAACTGCACTATGAACTGAGATTTCAGATAAGACCTTGGCGAGCAATTTGTGCGAAGTGTATCATTAAGCAATAGTTCTACCTCTTCGTCAGTTCACACATATGAGTCCTGGTGTTTGTCGTGTTTTGTTTTAGAACTTGGTGTTGTTCTGCAATTCACATCCTCTAGTGCTCACGTTATTCTTGAAATGCTTGAGATAACAGTTTATAACACACTCTTGCAACATTTTGGCTAGCATGCTCATGTTAGCATTTTCAAATAGTTCTTGACAAATAATTTGTTTGTGTCAATGGGGTTTTTTTTAAAAACCAAATGGTAAAAACAACATTTTCAAAAATATCTGTACTTCCTCAGACAATCTTGGGACGAGTGTGATTTCTATGTTCTCACCTACCTAATGCTGTGCTCGAGTGAAAACTTGTAAATCAGAATTTCTGTTCTCCGACCAGGAAAAACTAAAAATAGCGCCTCTTCAACCTGGAATTCCTACTCGGAAAGTCAAGAAAGTTTCCTCAAGTGATGTCAAATCAACATGGCTGCTCACCAAATCACTAACCGTGGAAAAAAAAACCAATTCTTTACTGTTATACTGTTTATACAAGTATTTGTTTTAGATCAATCAACATACAGATATATTTGCTTGTTAAAACACTGACTATACAGTTGTTTTGAGGAGGTAAATATACATCACTCATTAGCATTAGCTAATGGCTAGTTTGTTCCAAACAAAACATGAACATGGAGGTAACTATGGTTTTTTCCCCGCTATGTATTTGCACAGAGGTTGAAAATGTCTTCGTTCTGACTTCCCACATCCCACAGAGGTAAATCAAACTCAGCGTAAATAACCACACCGAGGGGGAGAATGCACCAGGGTTCGATTCAAACAGACTAAACACTGCATATGTGGGTAAAAATATCACGCACCGTTGCTAATATTGGAATAACAGAGAATGAGAGAAAGAGAAAAGGAGAGAAAGGATCCATATTTTAAGCTGGTCCTCCAAAAACCTGCTATTCCTGCTATTGTCTAAAATCAGCCACCTGTCTCTGTTTGTCTCCATCTCCTGTCTTCCTGTCTCTCTGTCTGAATACTCAAGTGTGATGGGTCATAAACCCACATGCGATGGTCTTAGAACCGTGTGTGAATGGTGTGTGTGGGTGCACATGTGTGTGAGGTCAGCGGAGCTGTGTCTCTGAGACAGGGATTAATCCTCCTTTCTGTCCCTGAAAAAGCGGCTGGAGACAGAGAGGAGGAATATATCAGAGCAGAAGAATAAGGGAGGGAAAAGAGGATGAATATTTCCGAGCGAGAATGACAGATCCAGAGAGCGAGAGAACGCCGGAGTGACAGACAGAAGGCTGGAGAGAGAGAGAGAAAAAGAGAGAGAGAGCGAGAGAGAGCGAGAGAGAGGAGTGTGGACGGAGGCAGGCAGACTGAGGAACCCTAATCCTCACTTCTATTCAAATACGCTCTTAATCTCCGAGCAGGTCTACACACACACACACACACACACACACGCACACACACAAACACACACAGAGTTAATCTCCAACCATGTCTGAAGCTAGAAAGGTGCACAAAAGGCCTTGACACCCCCCCAAACACAGACACACACACACACACACACACACACACACACTACAACCTCTCCAGGTCCAGACTTCCCACACACTCCACTGTCCATCCCCCGAGTTAAAAGTTATAATCTTAACAAATCTCACTAAAAATTCCTAGCACACCAATTCTATAAACCATAAATCAGCGACACATGGTGGTGGTAGCGTTAGTCAGCTAGTATTTGTTTGTTTATTTGTTTGTGTTATTGTTTTGCAACTGTGAATGACAAGCAAACACCCTGAGTGACTTTTTTTGGTTTAAGCAAGTACTTTCTTTCACTTTAACAGTTTCCTACATTACCCAAAATGCAACAAGCTAGCCAGCTAACGTTAGTGATCATGACTTTATGCTGCATTTCTTTTCTCAGAACAACAAACTGTACGTTCAGTGTGTAGATTGAACTAAATTAATGTGTCTATGTTGATTGATCTAAAGTAAAAACGACTATAAACTCTTTTAAAGTAGTGAAGTGATATTTGAGCTACTCTTGATGCTGCCATGTTGATCTGATGTCACGTGTTGAACTCGGGATCGAGGAGACCGTCCTGATTAGGAAAATCAGAGTTGACGGTGGTGTGTTTTCTTTGTTTTTTCCTTGTTGGAGGTCAGAAATTTTGAGTTAGTCAACCGTAGAATTAGCTCTCGCTTCATCTCTACTTAAAGAGAGCGATGCAGCGGTGCTTTAGTCTTTTAGTCTGTCCAGCTCTCTCACCGTCTCATCAGGACACAAACAGATCAGCTTCCAAAGCTTCTACCTTCATGCTAATACCACATCAACGGCATCGCGCTCGCCATCTAACTAGCAACCAGACTCTTATCACGTATGTTTGGCATCTCGTCCAGGGATTATTCCCACCTCATGCCAAGGAATTCCAGGGAAAAGCTCCGGATCTGCCTAGACTAAATCAATAAAGTTAAATAATTTTACCTTAACATGATCTTGGACGAAAAAGGTGAGTGCTTTAGATACCTAGTGACATCATATGATAATCCTATATACCTGTGTGTGTGTGTGTGTGTGAGGTTCTTGGTTTATTTACTGAAGTCATCTTGACTCATAACTCAGTGGCCCTGTAGTCATAAAGCACTCATACCATAATTCACACACACACACACACACACACACACCAAATGAATAAAGGTCCAAATTTATGATGATGGTGCAGAAAGCTGGTGGCCTATCTCTGGAAAAGTTCCTTCAGAGTGCGTAGCCGTAATCAACACACACACACACACACAGAAAGAGAGAGAGAGAGAGAGAGAGAGAGAGAGAGAGAGAGAGAGAGAGAAATTCCCACAGCATATGCATACACACAAATTCTCTCCGCTTGACCGTCTGTCATGGTGACACGTACGCATACGCTCTCCATCAAACCCCTCCAGATGGGCGGGCGCTTTATCGCTCCCTGGGCCGCTGACATCACCCCTCGACGCCGACAGAATTGATGATGAAAGCAAACAGATCTATCTTAAGTTACATTTACCAAATCAATTTTATTTTAACAGCCTCTTGCATATTGGCATATTGACGGCTGCTTGAGCTCCGAGGGGAGCGAGGGAGCGGAGGAGGCAGACCAAGAGAGACAGAGAGAGAGGGAGAGAGAGAGGGAGAGAGAGAGGGAGAGAGAGGGAGAGAGAGACACAGAGCGAGGGAGAGAGAGAGGGAGAGAGAGGCAGAGAGAGGCAGAGAGAGGCAGAGAGAGAGGCGGGGAGGTGATGGTTAATAGCGTTTGCCATATTTAATGCGCCGATGTCATCGTTGAATATCCTCTCTGAATAATGTGGCACTTCATCATAAATTCTTTACAACTTATTTACTTAATGGAGAGAGTTATGGCCTGCTGACAGCCAGCTAATTAAACATAGTGATACAGTGCAGCCCGCCTCCATGTCATCCTCTCCCCATCCCTCTCTCTCTCTCTCTCTCTCTCTCTCTCTCTCACACACACACACTCTCTCTCTCTCTCTCTCTCTCTC
>CM040467.1:1040036-1050507 GCA_022758105.1 Pangasianodon gigas
CACTCTCTCTCTCTCTCTCTCTCTCTCTCTCACACACACACTCTCTCTCTCTCTCTCTCTCTCTCTCTCTCTCTCTCACACACACACACAGTCTCTCTCTCACACACATAGACACATCTCTCTGTCTTCAAAAGATAGTGTCTCACAGTCTCTCTCTCCCTCTCTATTACACACACACACACATCTCTGTCTCTCTTTACCTGTCTCTCCCTCTCTCTCTCTCTCACTCTCTCTCACACACAGTCGCTCTCTCTCTCTCTCTCTCTCTCTCTCACACACACACACACACACACACACACAGTCTCTCTCTCACACACATAGACACATCTCTCTGTCTTCAAAAGATAGTGTCTCACAGTCTCTCTCTCTCTCTCTATTACACACACACACACATATCTCTGTCTCTCTTTACCTGTCTCTCATTCTCTCTCTTAAAAAGACACACACAGAGACACATACAGTGTCTCTCTCTGTCTTTGCTGTCTCTCTGTCTCTTCACTGTCTTTTCTCTCTCTATATCTTTCTCCCCTGCTGCACCTCTCTCTCTTTCTCTTGTTCTGTATTTATGTCTCTCTCCTTCTGTCTCTCTTACTCGGTGTCTGTCTGTCTGTCTGTCTCTCTCATGCTGTCTTTCTTTCTCTCTTTCTATCTCTCCCACTGTCCCTCTCTCTCTCTCTCTCTCTCTCTCTCTCTCTTGCTGTCTGTTTAAGTATCTCTCCTCCTCTGTCTCTCACTGTCTTTCTGTCCCTCTTTCTGTGTCTCTCTCCCTCTCTTTAAAAGACATACAAAGGCACACAATCTCTCTCTCTCTCTCACACACACACACAATCTCTCTCTCTCTCTCTCTCACACACACACACACAATCTCTCTCTATCTCTCTCTCTCTCTCTGTGTCTCTCCCCAGTCTTTTAAATACATATCGTTCAAGCGTGCAATAAATTACTGGTGGATTAAAATTCATGAAACCCATTTTTTTCTTTCAATTTTTTTCCCATGGAAATCAAAGTAGAGCGAGAGAGAGAGACAAAGAGGGAAAGAAGGTAAAAAAAAAAAAAAGAAGTGCAAGTGCAATTCATATAAATCTACTAATGGCGGGACAGATTCTTTTTCAATCATATTAAACTCCAATGTTTGCCTACGCAGGATTTCTGCTTGGTTCAGATTTATCACTTGGAAGAAAAAAAAAAACACTCATTGTGTAAATGACTTCAGTAGGAAAGCTCTATAGAAAATAATATAGCACTTAAAATAGTGGTTTAAAAACAACCACTTTCTCAGGAAAAGAGAAACACCTCTTCAACAAGCACAAGTTAACCACAATGATATGAAACTTAGCAAAATTTAATCAGAGAATAAAAAAAAGGCAACCAAAACATTGTTAGAAACTTTTCATAATGTTGTTAAACGTCATGCTTTTCAATAAGTTAGGTAAATGTGTTGATATATTTAACTTGTACAAAGAAATCACCTTGTTTTGAAATTATTGCATTGAAATATCATACCAATGAGGCGTCACTGACATGATGTTAAAAGTTTTCCCAGCAGCGTCACGCCGCAGCGTATTGTCAGTTGCTTTGGGATAATGATTTTCTCCTTACAATTCACACAGAGACGATTTGAAACTTCAATTAGCCTGATACCCCTGCAGCGACCCTTCAGGCCAGGCCAAATTAGCCTACGTTGACCCTGCCCAAGACCGCTCTCGACCTTTCACCTTGTCTTGTGACCCTGGCTTTGATTAAGAGCGGACACTGACTGGTGTCTGATAGACGGCGGCGGACCTGGTGGAGACAGAGGGGGTGGTGATACTTTAACGTGGTTTAAAGGATGGATTTACGAGCTCGGATTTTAATCGAGCTGCTCTGCGAGTCATGACATCACCAGGACGGGTTTACACACAGACACCATGACAACACTCAGCCAATAGATGGACAGAAGGAAATAAACGCAAAGGGAGTGAAATGAGGTTGAACACTATAGAAGCAGAGGGAATATCTTTATGATGCTGGTAAAAATGAGAAAATGATTACGAGTTCATCTGCTTCCTTCTTATAGATACGGCTAAAGCTTCTAAACAAGAAAAATACTGCCAAGAGCAACATATAGTCTAGGACAGGAGTCGTCAAAATGGCGGACACAGCAAAGTATTTCAGTGGATCGAACTGAGCATTTAGTGACTTTCTGGAGCAGATCCTCTGGTGCAGCCAATCACATGCATTTACTGTATGTAAAATATTTATCTGAAAGCAGCTCATCAAGAAAAGAAAGATTTTTCAAAGACTTTCATACATTTTTATTGAATTTGCCCTCTTTGGTTTGATTAGTGATTTAATGACATTGCTTGATTCAAAGTTAAAAAAAAAAAGATGATGAAAACAGAATGTTTACTGCACCAAGAAGTATCAAATAAGAATGATGTAGTATTTCTTCACTTCGAGCTCAAAACCGATCTGTCAAAAATGGTAACGTCGGGGCTCCCAAGTGGCGCAACAGAAAAGTATTTGCCCTATCGTCCAGATATCGCGAGTTAGAATCCCAGTGATGCCAAAGCCGTCTGTGGCTGGGAGCCAAGGGAGGAAAATTGGCCGTCTTGTCTGGGTGGGATGGTATACCATCTCTCCCCTGTCAATCACAGCAACACTAATCAATCATGGGTGTCTGTGAGCACAGGTATGTGGAAGAGGGCAGATAGCGCTTTCCTCTGAGAGTGTTACACTGCCCTGTGACACTGCATGGGCAAATAATTGGGTTGGCTGCAGAGAAAGCACATGTTAGCCTTCCCACTCCCTGTGGGTAGCTGTCATATGATGGTTTGAGTTGGCTGGTGGGTGGGAATTGGGGAGAAAAATTGGGGAAAAAATGCCACTAGGAAACAAAACATAATCACTTCAAATTGATGTCTTACTTTTAGCCATTAACTCATTTTAGACCTTTACAAGTGTTCCAATACAATTACCAAGACAAATGTACTATGAGTTTCAAAATACTCCTACTTAGTAGCAGGACGTCTTATCATTGCTGATTTGAAACAAAATATCATCTTATACTTTAGTGATTTGTGAGAACCTCAATCTGAGTTGATTATTACCTTCTGAACAGCAGTAAAGGAATTTTGTGAGACATTAGTGAGGTGGGTGAACTGAACTATGCCATCTAATTGGTCTCATAATTGTCCAATAAACTTTCCTGTAAATGTGACTGATGGAATTATGCTAATTACCTAAAGGGATTGCATAACTGATGGAAGAAGTAACCACATTATTCGGGATCTGATGTATTAAGAAACCTTGTAAACTCTTTTATTGCCAGGGACACAGAAGCCTTTGTCTCTTTAATGAGTGTAACGTGGTGAAGCTACTTGATCTCATGTAAAATTTATAGGAATTCTAACAACCAAGAGCAATTTCCATTGGAAATTCATATAAATGGAGTAAGAAAAGCTGGTACCACAAACACCAACCCCTAACTTTTCTTAAACATGTGCAATCGTGAGATCTGTGAATGCTTTCTTCAGATCTAATATTCACTCCTACCTCACAGCCCTGTCGACGATGACTTCCCTCAAAGGGTCCGAACTCCTCTCCGACCTCCAGGCTCCTCTTGCTCCAGATGCCCAGGCTGCCAGCTGAAACGCTCGACTTACGCAGCTCGAAGTCTGGGGGCAAAGACGGCACTGCCTCCTCATCGTCCAGGTACACGGGTGTGTGGAAGGAGGTGGTGAAGCAAGAAGAGTCCACTGGGGAGCTTCTTTCACATAGTACACTCGATGAGTGGACGCTGTTAGAGGTGATTAATGGGATGGGGTCTCCGTCGGACGCTCTCCCGGCTTCCTCCAGGACATCAGAGGGGAAAAGTGGGAAGTCACCTTCATCACCTGTAGAGGATGAGATCATTTTTAACAATTATGCCTCCAGGATTGCTGGGTTTGGGACATTGGGTCAAAGATGCCTGTCGGTTTGGTGAGTGCAAGTTAAAAACACGTGTAAAGAAACAAAAGGTGATAAGGATTATATTCGTTAGGAGATAGGCCTCTGGATTAGGGCCATGCAGACAACCCACCCACGTACACTTGTATCTCTGCCAACTTGGCAAGAGCTACAGTTTGTCCATGAGTGCTAAGTGCTAACTCAGTGTGGCCACATATGGGAAAATATACATAGCTCCAAACAAAGGTATTTGACCACCAGTTAAACAAACACAGGGAAGAGGAAAGTGGTTAGTGTCTGTAATAACAGTGTGAGCGACTAGCCGAGAATGGGCCTGTTGATTGTGTCCTCTTGGTACACCCTGTCAGACACCTCCTAAGGAGCCAGAGCCAAATGTTTGGCAAGGGAATTCCCAACGGGAAGATTGAATTGCCTTGAGTGTTGTCTGCATTGTGTGGCTCCCAACACTCATACTTCCTTTTTTTTTTTAAACATTTTCCATCCATCCCTAGTGATGGGGAATCAGAGCAAAAACAGCGGACGTTTCAGCCAGCGAGGTTAATTGAGAATGGAGAAAAGAGGACATTGTCTGTGACCTATAACCCTTTCCTTGGTTTGGAAAGGAAGAGTAGCACGTGCCTGATGAGAGTGTTTTGTTACTGTGTTTGAGTTACTGTCCCCACCGGAGCTCCTGTAATTACTGTCCTGACTCATGATATCTAGTCACAGAGAGATCAGAGCCATTGCAAAACTGCGAGATGAACATCTGTACATCTCATTAGCTTTACCAGTAGTTATATACTAGCATCAACGAAGGTTAATCAATTATTCTTACACTAACTAAAGCTAATTTCGCTGTCTCAGTGTGACTAAAGACAGCTGATGACAAAGTTCTGGCAGTGTCCAAAATTTTCAGTAATCTGCAAGTGCGAGCGTTACGACAAAGCTTGTCTAAAAACCACCAATAGGAGGACAGCTTAGGATTACATGAAACTCATGCGACACCAAAGTGGCAACGGTGAAATGTAAACAAATCATGCTAATGGACAGAAGAAATTACGTCCAGCTCACTTTGACGAATGTTTTTGTTTACGTGACCCTCTATCGTGCTTAGTGATGGTGTAAGCAGAAGACACATTATAACACAGTTTTATTGGGATCGTCTTGTACAGTGTGACAAGTACTAATCGTACAGTCTACACCAGCTTAACACACTTGGAGCTAACCTACTGCGCGTAGGCCAGAGTGGAGCTAGCCTGCTGTGGCTAGTACGCTGTGGCTAACAGAATGTGACAGGTAGTGGTGAGTGCTAATGAGGAGTGGGCACATCCTCCTGTCTCCGTACATTCCAGTGTCACAGCAGGGCAGTTAGCCTACACACACATACACACACACACACACACACACACACACACACTTGCCTAGCTTTCCAGCAACAGCTGAGAGCAGGTCAGGCACTCTTACTCTAAGCCGAGGCTCTGTTAAACATATGAAACCATAATGTTAACCTCAGCTATGCTGTTTAAACATCATTCAGCCCGAGAGCGAAAGTCTGCCACAGTCGCCAAAGCTTTTAAGGGTAACCCAATCCGCCTTTCACTAGCTCCCACTTCTCTCTACTTCATTCTGCCTCTTAAAATTGCGAAGGGAAAAACCCAATCCCCTCATCATCTGCAGTAGTGGCTGTTCAATTTTGAGCAATAAACATATTAGTTTCGGCAAAAGGTAAACGTCTGTAAAGGAAAACAGTGCGGACCAAAGTGAAGGTGGGGTTCACGCTCGAAAGACGAGCAGCGGTTTCAGTGTTATATCGCTGATAGCGATCAGGGTTTGGTCAGTTCTAGCCATCAGGGATTAGTAAAGGTTGACTGAGTCTTAGCAATTTTTTTAAACGGTACAGTAGGAATCCAGGATATACAGTCAGCTGTTTTCTTAGGACTAAGTCAAGGCTTGCAGTATTTCAGTACAGGAAAATTAGACAATTAGGAGAATTAATTTCCTGGTATATATCAACAAGAGCCAGCTTCATCAGCTTTAATAGAGATAAATGAAATTGTCCACCCCACACCCACACAAACACACTACCCTTATGAGGACCTTTCATTGACATAATTATTAATGCAGCTAATTAATGCTACGCCACACATTAATCCAACCATAATTTTAACTTCAGTAACCAAAATATTTTTTTTTTGTAAAAAAAAAAAAGCAGTTTTTTGGGGACCAGTCAAACGTCTCCACAAGTTCAAAATATCTGACTTTTATATCTTTTATCTGAATAAAAGATATTCCTATCCTTGTGGGGACATTTACCTCACTAAGATATAAAAACATGCCCACACACACACACACACACACAAACTCACACACACACACACACACACACACACACGTTTGGCTTAAAAAAAAATTATGATTATGAGGACCTACCAGTGACATAATTATTAATGTTATGCAACACCAAAATTTAACCGTAACCTTAATCTCAGAAACTGAAAGTAAACATTTAACATTTTGTCTCTTTTAGCGTTTTTGTTTTGTTTCCTTTTTAAAAAAAATACATTTAAGAATTAATAATCATAACAATACTAACAACTTTTCCTTTAGGGGACCAGCCAAATGTCCCTATAAGGTAAAAAGGAATATTTGACAGAGATATTCCTATTCTTGTGGGTAAACACACGCACACACACACACACACACACACACACAGAGTGGTATTTCCCACATACAGTCCTGCCCTCCACCCCTGATAACATCTCTTCAGGCCGTGCCCTTCATGATGACCGCGCTGTACAATGGAACTCTGACCATAAACCATCCTCGATTAGAACAGAACATTCTAGAATAGAAATAAAGTTCCCCTGGTGATGTCACTCGCACAAACACAACAATCACTGTCCGAGAATCCCGAAGAATAGCAGCATTTCCTGTCATTTAATAAAGGAACATGACACATTTCTTCCTGTGCCACCCATAATGATGGTGATATCTGTGTGTGTGTGTTTGTGTGTGTGTGTAAGTGGACAAATCAGTGACCTGGGCTATTTGTATTTGTCCGTCGGAAAAAAAAGACAATTGCTTGTGCCATTTTTGGTCGAGAACGCTATGGCGATGTGCGACGCTAAAAACGTTGCTAGAAAAGGATAATAATTATATATTTATTTATTTGTTTTCTTTAGTGTGTATTAACTAGCTAATTAGCTTACCATACTTTATTATATTATGCTAGCTACCAATAAAATCTCCAGGCAACACCTGGAGTGTGTGTGTGTGTGTGTGTAGGTATGAGAGTGCACAGGAACAGGCCTGGGAAAAAGAATGTGTGTGTGTGTGTGTGTGTGTTGAATGGTTTTCACCTCTGCTCCGGGGTTCTGTCTCTCTCATACATCTTGTGATTATGCCGAGCAGCGTGGGAGCCTGCATCATTACCGCCTACATTAAAGATGATAGGAGCGGCCATTAATCACCATGACAACACACCCTAATGGAGAGGTGACCCAGTCAACGCCCGGGGACGTTGGGACACACACACACACACACACACAGACGGTACAAATGTGTTTACTGTGATCTAAGCTACCTGGGCAGAATCTACTACAGTGGAACACACACGCACACACACACACACACACACATACACACAGACAGACAGACAGACACACACACACACACACACACGCACACACACGCACACACACACACACACGCACACACACACACAGAGCTAATATAAACCTCTTAAAGAGCTGTTTCTGTTTCTTAGCATTTACCAGTAAAGAGGAAGGTTAAGATATTGGATGTATGACTGCTCTCTCTCTCTCTCTCTCTCTCTCTCTCTCGCTGTTTTTCTCTATCCCAATGTCTGTCTCTTTCTCTCTCTCTCTCTGTTTCTCTCTCTCACTCTCTCTCTCTGTCTTTTTGTCTCCCTGACTGGCTGTCTCTCAATCCCCTCTCTGTCTCTTTCTGTCTGTCTCTCACGCTCTGTCTTTCTCTGTCCCCTTCTCTCTCACTCTATCCTCCTCATCGTCTCTCTCTCTCTCTCTCTCTCTCTCTCTCTCTCTCTCTTTCCGTCTTTCTATCTCTCTCTTTTTGTCTGTTTCTCTCAATCTGTCTATCTCCATGTCTCTTCTTCTGTCTCTCAGTCTGTGTTGGAAAATTTCCTTGGTATAAGAGCAATAGAACGCTGCAGGATGTGTTGTTATTGGAAAATAATTAACTTCAGGGTGGTAACAGTCTAAACCCTCACACCCATGCCTAAATATGTGTGTGTGTGTGTGTGTGTGTGTGTGTGTGCGCGTGTGTGTGTGCTACACATAATATCTTTCATTGTTCTAGAGACTGGAGACCAGCAGGGCCAAATAAGTACTTGCATCTTCTCAATTGTGTGGTCGATTGGATATTCAAGAGAGGACAGAGAAAGAAAGGCGAGACAAAAGTGTGTGTGTGTGTGTGTGTGTGTGTGTGTGTGTGTGTGTGTGGAGTGAGAACAGATGTAAGCAGAGGCCCGATGGGAAGAAAAGACCCAGCAACACAATACGTAATTAACCTGAACATCACTCCACTCCAGACGATCTCACTGGAGAACCGTTGCTGGAATCTTACACCACACACACACACACACACACACACACACACACACACACACACAAAACCCCAGAATAAAGATGCACATTAAACACTCCCAGAAATCAAGTAGTTAATACTTTCACACTCATCATATCAAGCCACACCACCCTGTTGTTGATTATTTTCCTATAACAGCACAACCCTGAGTGTTTTATTCCTCACATATCAGGCACCTTACAGCCAATCAGAAACAAGTACTTTCCACTGCTCCAATCGCCTCCACACACTAGCTGAAAATAATACACGCTGACACACATTAGCCACAATAAAATGTGCATAGTCCAACACACACACACACACACACACACACACACACACACTGACTGCAAATAACTCCACAAGACCCGCCAGCCGGACCCGAGGGCCTTCGCTGGCAGGTAATTGTAGGCTGAAAAAAGTGAAAATGAAGAAATCCGTCTCACTTAGTCAAGTCTTTCAATCTCACACACACACACACACACACGCAGGCCTTTGTGACCTATTAAGCACATGCTAATTAATGTGAGCATTGCTGGACTGTTTCTGTCTTTCAGATAGAGCAACACTTAATTACTGAACAATACAATGTAGCTCAATTAACACTGAGCAACAAGCCAAAGTCACACACACACACACGCACACACACACGCACACACACAAATAGACTCTCCCTCTTAATTAATTAGCATTAGTAGTGATTAAGAACGAGCCTCTTCAGGCAGGCATGTTTGCATATGCTTGTGTGTGTGTGTGTGTGTGTGTGTGTAGACAGCTGTGTTTTTTTCCTCTTCCCAGGAGCGCAGAGGGATTTTAACATGTTTCTCACAAGCCTGACAAATGACCTATTAATTATCTAATGTTGTCTGACAACAGGCGCTTGATAAAGATGTATGTTTGTGCATGAGCTAGACAGAGATAGAGGAGGAGGTGTATGTGTGTGTGTGTGTGTGTGTGTGTGTGTGTGTGTGTGTATACTGCTTCTGCTGCCTTCCAGCCACAACCTAATCATCTCCTTTTTTCTTTCACACAAAACCACTCACACCTCGCTGTCTCTCCAGCTTTATACATAAATAGCACTAAATACTAAACACTGCATGCTACTGATTTTATTTAGTATTTTACTGAGTACTTATTTAGTATTATTTATATTTAGTAAGTAAATGCTAATGATTAAAAGTTCAAATCAAAGTTAGGATCAAAATTAAGCTACGGTTGAGATCATTAAGGCCGAGCCAGACTTCGGGTGAAACACACTCCAATGAGACACAACATTAAAAAAAAAAAAAAGCTAACGCACATAAAACACATGCTACAGAGTAATGTCAATGTGTGTGTCTTTGCATCCTTTCACAAGCACAGATTAACAAGAAAATTGTAATAATCATATCAATAAATGTGTTATTACTGTATTATAACCGGTTAAAGCTCTTTATTCGTGTTGTAAAAGAATTAAGAGCAAAGACAAATCGTGAAACTGTTACAGAACAAAATGGCACCAAACACTACAGTGACCATTAATGCAATCAGTGTTCATGAATGTGTGTGTATGTGTGTATGTGTGTGTGTGTGTGTGTATGTGTGTGTGTGTATCCTGTCACACACCCTAAGCAGTTGATCTGTTTTGTTTGTCTGTACTTCTTTTGCATTCTGTCCTGCTGTCAGTTTCTTTCTCCTTCTGTGTGACGAAATACACGCACACCACCAGCAACCCACGCACCCACCCACCCACCCACACACACACACACACACACACACACACACACACACACACACATGGTTATGTGCATTACTACTTCTTTGAGGACCAACCATTTACCTTCAGTCTTTAAAAAATTACTATACCCTGCTGTCTATACTATACCATACCATACCATACTATACCATACCATACTATACTATACTATACTATACCATACCATACCATACCATACCATAC
>CM040467.1:1050607-1098107 GCA_022758105.1 Pangasianodon gigas
ATACCATACCATACCATACTATACTATACTATACCATACCATACCATACTATACTATACTATACTATACTATACCATACCATACCATACTATACCATACCATACCACATTAGACTATACCATACTATAATATTCTGGACTATACTATACCATGCCATACCATACCACATTATATTATACTATACCATGCCATGCTATAATATACCATATTATGCACAGTACTATAATATTCCATGACATGCCAAACTGTACTGTACTACACAACATGATGCTATGAACATGATATGATTCTGTACCAGAGCAGAACCTGCAGGGTCTTCCAGGCATTCAGGGAAGAGTTTTATGGAACTTTAGGGAATGAAAAGGATTTCAGGCTTTGGATGTGCTGCTGATGGAGAAAGGCTAGAGATCATTAGAAATAGCTGATCAGCTCCACTGTTAGTTTTTACTAATCGGTGAGATACACTGCTCATTTCATTCCTTTATACTGGTCCAGTAGTATTAGCGGTTGGTGACTTATCTCAGGGTTTAACTAGCCACATTACAACTGAGATCTGACCGGCTGTGTTATGTTTTCAATCCAATGTTCACTTTTTATTTTAAGTTGTTTGTGTATTAAGGCTTCGCAATGTATGACGTCCATAATGTCATCTATACTGTATAATTTAAAATTTAAACTACAGTACAACAGAATGCACAGAAAGCTTCAAATGCATGCAGGTCACTGTATTATATTATTATACTATAATATATAATGTGCTATACCTGCATATTTACTACATACTAGCATTTACTAACTACACTGATTTACCTTGTGCAGTTGGACACACACACACACACACACACACACGAACATCCAGGCAGTTACTGGCTGCCATATCATGATTACAGCACACACTTGTCCACATTTGAGAAATTGATCTGTGTGATGGAGTGTGTGGGCACGGCCGTATGGGAGACATATTTCCAGCGTCAGCACTGCCAGCCCCGAGGCCTCACGAGGCCCCCCTGAGCCGCCGTCCGCCGGCTGCCCGAACCGTAAAGCCAAAATGATAGCATATGTGCTTTGTTTAATTTTGATGTCCCAGTAATGTATGACACAATTAGATTGATTTGACAATTTCCATTACGCTTGATAAAATATTTATGGAGTCTTATCAAAGAGCTGCTGTTGACACGCGCCATCCATCAGCATCATCACTCAGCAGCGCCGCTAGCGTTAGCCTATTAGCTTTTATTCACCCCAGAGGAACGGCCTGTGACATATGCTATAGCGAAGGATGGGGATGAGGTGTGGGGTGTGGGGTGGGGGATAGGGGGTAAAAAACTACCCTCCATACCTACCTCTCCTTCTCTCTGACATCTCTCTCCTTCTTTCTTATTTTTCATCTGTTTTTCTATTCTGTCCTCTTTGTCCTTGTTTTCTGCTTATTCTAGCTTTCTTGTTCATGGTTTTTCCCTCAGATCTCTATCTTAGTGTCTCTCTCTCTCTCTCTCTCGCTCTCTCTCTCGCTCTCTCTCTCGCTCTCTGTCTCTCGCTCTGTTCTGCCATCTATCTCCATTCTGAAATATGCACTTTCTGATTGAGCTCATCAGTCTCAATGTGAGACGCACGTGAGTCTGATGTTACTACGGCATGGCAAACTAATACCCTTTACCCAGAATTCACCACTCTTGCATTTGCCCCTTCCTTTAAACCTACCCCTGCCTAATACCCCATTTAGCTCTGAGTCCCCAAGACCAATTAATATCTCTAATATGCATAAATAAACATATATGCATATTATCCATACATTATCTGTTGGTTTCTGTTGAACTCAGTCACTCTGTCACAGTCTCTCTCTCTCTCTCTCTCTCTCTCTCTCTCTCACACACACACACACACACACACACACACACTCAGAGTGCAGTTAATAAAGCCGTAAATGAACACAATGCATTAAACATGAGTGGGACAATAATGAAGCACTGCTCTATAATTACGTCCCGCTGCCGTAAAATGAAGACAAAATATTTGAAGAGGGATTCTGTCACCTCTGTGCTCTCCCCTCACTAATCATACACACACACACACACACACATATACACGCACACATGCACACAAGCGCACACACGCACACACACACACTCTGTCCCGGCAGGCCACAGAGGTTAAATACAAGGGGAGGCATTTCCAGAGCCATGCCTACTAATAAGGACTAATTGAAAAATGACTGGCTATTGACAGACAATGAGGTTGAACCATATGCTGTGACCACATAATACGCCTGCCACGTTAAAGACATGAAAATTGATAGGCACCTGAGTAGTAATGGGGGAAAAAACACACAAGGAATGCTGGGTGAATGCTGATGAAATGATGCTGGAGAGATCGCCAAGTAAAGAAAAAACAAATCCACCCTGAACAACTTGCACGTTAATAGTCATCATTAACACGTGAGCTTCAATTCATCGACATGTTGGTCTATGTGTGGTTTCCTTAATGCTGTGGTCAAAGAGAACGATGCAGCGGCGCTTTAGTGCTTTAGTCTATCCAGCTCTCTCACCTCCTCGTCAAACAGATCAGCTTCCAAAGTTTATCTTTCATGCTAACATTACTGTCAATGTCATCGCGCTCGTCATCTCGTAGATCGCTAACTAGCCGGGTTGAGTCTCAGCGTTGTATAGCCGCACTGCATTCTGGATCTTTGAGTCCAAAGTTTGAAGTCTCAACTACTTCTACCTTCTACCTTGGGTTTCTCATTAATATGATAGTGAACATCTCTGGAAAGTAGTGCGTGAGAAAATAGTTGAATTTTTTACCCCCTTTATTAAACATCATTGTAACTGCGCTAGCAATATCACTGTTGTCTCACTGTGACATCAGGAATAACAAAACACAGCACCAACCAACAAATTAGCCCCAGAGTCCCTAAACACTACAAATATTTCAATATAAGTATATTTCATATGCTTCAGGATGGAGTTTTCCTTTGCGGTTAGTTAGCTAGTTGTTTCTATGGCAACAATTAAGTTACGATGTGCAAGAAGAAAGAACTACACACAATAATGTTATAAACATCCTCGAAATGACATCATTCAAGAGGTGTAACCAAAGACGAATACATTATTTATTTATTTCTATTATTTAAAACTGTAGTTAAAGCTTGTGGCAAGGGTTGCCAGGTCTCAGAAAATTCCCAACATAACAACTACAACTCAAAAACAACACAAAAAGCCTTAAAATGAGCCAGAAATGTTTGGAAAAAGTAGATGCATTCTATGTATTTCTTCTTGAATATTAAATAAAGGAGTTGAATAAAGTTATAATAATAATATTAATAATAATAATAGTTTTCCAGTGTTTCCAGGGCATAGTAATGGGGTTCACATGCTGTGAAAAAATGTAATTAATTAATAATAAAAAAAAATTTAACTTCTGACCACGCCCACTTCTGTTTTAAATCCAAATATGGAAACAGATAAGAATATTTTGCACACTAACCAGATACAGATAATGGCATTGCTTTACACCCCTAATATACACTATCCAACAGCACACACACACACACACACGCACAGAGTGCTGGAGGAGACAGCAGAAGAGCGATGGGACGAGTGTGTCGTGCTGTCACACAGACAGTTAGGGGCTGGCGGTGGTGACACCTGAGTCTGGCAGACATAATGAAGGGTCAGCTCTGATCACACAGCCCTGCCAGCGGCTCATAATCAAACCCCCCGTCTGACAAATGGCCCTGGAGCTCCAGCTGTGGCATCTGACACACACACAATCACACAATGTCTCTCTTTCTCTCTCTCTCTCACACACACACACACACACACACATATACACACGGATACCAACACACAGCATGTGCAGGTACGTATTTCATTCCTCATTCGCCCCTGCCCTCTGTCACTGTCCTGAATATAGAGAGGGAACCACACACACACGCACACACACACACACGCACGTGCGCGCGCACATGATCTAAACCAACATTGTGTAGACACTTCATCTTTAATCCACTCTTTTATCCATCTCATCCCACGAAAGGTCCACACACACACACACACACACACACACACACATATGCACAAACTCCCACTCACACATACCGAGCAGATTTGGCCCAGGAGATAGGAACTACATTTCCCAGGGGATTTTGAGGCCTAAATGGAGGTTTAATGATATTTGTGTCCAAATGACTCAGACCGTGTTGAAGGGTCACTGACGGCTGGCCAAATCTCTCCACAAAACACACACACACACACACACACACACTGGCTTGACAAATCCAACAAGTAACTCAGCTGTGTAATATGCATATACACATATTATAACTTCATAACATCCTGAGCCAATAAAATCAAGTTTATATGAATTCAATCAGTTTTATTCTGTTGGCCAAATTTCTTGTTATTAATTTTGTCTTACAATTTTGTCTGTTGTCATCCGTACAGTGTGTATGTGTGTGTGTGTGTGTGTGTGTGTGTTCGCTCTTCTCTGTTTTGATGATGATGTGAAGCTCAAGAGCATCACAGACATTTTTTTCAATCGGTTACAAATTGAATTTTTATCGTGATCAAATTTTGAAAAAAAAAAAAATCAGACTTGCAGAATTTTAGACATCTTTAGTCAAACTCTCTGTTTTTACTGCTGCATTTGTTAAACTGTCTTCTTACACAACATGATCCTTGCAAACACACAACAAAGCAAGGTCAAACTGTAGACTAAATAAAAACCTTTTCACATTGTTTTGGTGAAATATAGTTTTGTTTTCTTTAAGTAGAGATGTCAAAGTATATCACAGCGAAATCCAACAAGTTTATTATTTATTTTGCTGTGACTGAATTTTGGTAAATAAAAATCATGTTTTGTCCAAAATTGATCTTGTTTTTTGTCAGTAATATACTTTGACATCTCTAGTTATCTCTAGTTATTATTAGTTATTATTATTATTTTTTATTATTATTTATTACATTCAATCTCAACTTGTACATCAATCATACATCAAACATAATTTATGACTTGTTACACATTTTTGTGAGATTGTGTGCTAATTGAAGATTCATCTTGAAATTCATCATTCTCTGACCAATTATTTAAAGCAGCCATAAATAAATAAATAAATAAATAAATAAATTCTGAATCTGGCTGCTGTATTACTAATTACTAACCTGTTCAGAATATTTGTCATGAATCTCTTCATGAATTTCGATGGAGTGGGAAGTTGGAGTTTGGAACTGTAAACATTTTCGATCTGTGTGCATTTGAGTTACAAAGTGGGATAAAAAACATGGATGTCTCTATGTTTGTCTTTTGTTAGCAACATGCTAGCCAGCTACCTGCGATGAGTGATGCATATTTTCCTCCTCAAACCAGCGAACTGTTTATTCAGTGTTATAGATTTAACAAGCGTGTAATACATGTATATGTTGATTGATCTAAAGCGAATAGTTGTATATACTGTATAATTAATTTACAGTAAGTGGTGCTGTTTACTCTTGATGCTGTGAGCAGCCATGTTGATTTGATGTCACTTGCTGAACTTGAGGTTGAGGAGACCATCTCGAGTTCCCGAGTAGGAATTACGAGTTAAAGGGGTGTTTTTTAGTCGAACGCAGCATTCATGGTCGTCCCCCTGGTCGTTGTTGAGTGTGCTGTGATGTGGCCTGGTCTGTTAAAGCAGCCTCGAGGCTCTGAGCTTCATTTAATTACCACTTTAATTAATGTCTTTCTCTCTTTTACTCCCCGTCTCCCTGTGCTCCTTCCCCTATTCTCTCACTCTTCTGTTCCCTAAGAAGCAGCTGCCGAGGGGGTGCGTCCCCTCCATTCAACGCTACACTCAGGGGGTCAAAGGTTATCAAAACTGGCATTGTTTACGTGGTACAATAGAGCAAGAACTCCAGGGGTGACTCGTTCTACTCAGCCACTCCCGCTCTCCCTCTCGTTCTCCGTCCCCTTTGGGTTTTGGTGTCGTTTTAATTGTCTGGGTTTTAATTATTTAATTAGAAAATGAGTGATTTTTTTAAGTGGTTTAACCAGCGTAGACTATTAGGAAGTCAGTGGGACTGACAATTTTCTGCAAACACAAAATTTGACAATGCAACTTAGTTCAAAGTTCAAAATGTCACAATTCTCATTGAACCATGTCCAAATTTTTAATAAGAACTTTCCCAACCAGGTCTTTATGGTCACGTTAAATTAAATATACTACAAAAATACTACAAAGTATAATAATAAAAATACCAAAAAATATTAAAGGTGTTAATACATTTTACAAACTGAAAAATAGCATCCTTTAAGTAACAATTTTTGACATTTATTACAAAAGGTTCACTTAATGTTAGCCTACGTTAAAAAAAAAAAAAAAAACCCAAGAGGGAATTCATTAAGGGAATTAATTTAGGTTGAAAAATTCACATGACAAAATTTTAAAAATCTGATTTAACACATTTCTCAAAGTACACAACACTAATGTACGTACAGTTTGTAGGTATGTTTCTGTTGTTTTGGCTCTGTAGATCAGGAAATTATAAAAACATTCTAAAAAATGAAAAGTCAGTCTAAAAAATTTGTTTGAACACAAATTTTATTTTCAAACTAAAAATATTTAGGCAAAAAAAAAAACCCCACAAAATGTTAAATAAACATCTGCTTACACAAAACTTCACCAAATTATACGCTTTTAATCTATTTATTATTAGTTTAAGATTACGTGGCGTGTCAAGCATACAAGTCCCCGTGAATGAGCTGTTACTATAGAAACGATAACGTATAAACCGGTGACCAATCAGAATCAAGAATTCAAGAGTGCCGTGATATAACACTTAAATAATAACCACCTCTATTTCAAATGTGTGTCAATTAGAAATTGAATAATGGTTGTTCATTGTCTCACACACACACCCACACACACACACACACTTGTGTTCTCTACAGGTTTTTTGTGACATTCCTCATTTACAGTTCCAGATGACTGTGGGTTTCCATTCGGTCTCGCTGTCTCTCTGCCAGATGAGTCTGACTCCCCATAAACCTAAATTAAAACCTCATCCAATGCAGCATGCATGTGTGTGTGTGTGTGTATGTGTGTGTATGACTGTACTTCTCTCCAAAAACAGACTGCTCATTCCTGTTGAGGCCCTTTGGTTTTACACACACACACACACACACACACACACACACCTTCCATAAAACTATATCAGGAGGTTTTCCTCGGAAATCAACAGGCCATAATTCACTCTCAAGCTGTAACTCGATAAATGAAACCCAACGCTGGTCTAGAACAGGAGAAGGAACAAAAAAAAAAAGCGTCTGTTTGTGTATATGTCCATCTTCCTGTATTACAGCATGGACAATGAAGTGTTGTGGATATGGGACTGTTATCTCAGTGCTAAACATGTCAGGGAAAATCAATGTAGAAATAAACAAAGAGAAAGAGAGTGAAAGGAGGGAGAGAGAGAGAGAGAGAGAGAGAGGGAAGGAGTTAAAACGGAGAAGATGACAGACATTAACAGCATTAGTTCACTGAGGACGAGAAATGCTTTTAGTCCCACATCTGAAATCACGTGCAGGAGGAGGTTGTTTTTTTCTCCAACCCCCTTGCAGAAAGCCTGATATCGCAGCTGAGAGAGGGAGGACGAGAGAAGCAGATGGAGAGAGACGGGTGAATGGGGACTGACAGGAGAAGATGGACAGAGAGAGAAAGGAGGGGGGGACGGAGCGCTAGGGACCGAACAACGAGAACATGACAGTAACCAAGACTTTCATTATATGAGCACGGATATGTGACATGACCCTACGCACCTCACAGCACACACACACACTCACATACACACACACACACACACATGATTATTAATGCAGTGAATTCATTCTATGTTACACCTAAACCTGAACTTAACCTCAGTAACAAAAATGAAAATTTTAATTTTTTTAAATAAAAGCTGCTCTTTACTTTTGTTTGTTTCCTTCTTTATTTTTGTTTGTTTGTTTCTGTGGGTCCCTACAAAATGTCCCCACTAATTCAAAACTGTCCGATATTCCTATTTTTGTACGGACACCGTCATAGCTTTAACACAAATGAACGAATTTTTGTGCGGTCTGTGTTTCACATTCATAAATATCCATTCACATGCACACAGCACGCACGTGCGAGCATGCTGCTTCTAGTTTCTTTTCCGCGTTGTGTGTTTGGCCGTCTCGTCTGCCTCAGTCTCTCCCTTTCTCTTCGCTCTCTAATTGGAGCGAACATGGACTCTAAGCAAAGCCACATGCCTGCTGCTACGAGTGACATTCTGTTTTAAACCCCAAAGTAACGGCCTGCATTCATTTCACGCACACATCTACATACACAAGTATTCAAGGACACACAACTTAAGACCATTCCCTTGTTTATTTCACTATAAACTTGCTAACTGAAAATCCCTGTCTGAATTTCTGCCACGTTCTGCAGATGGTTGTGTTTAATTCTCTCACTCCACTCGACCAGGTGGGAACTCGTGGACTCACGCTGACGCAGTGTGTGACACTTTAAATCACTTCTGAAATCCAACAAACGCTCAGTAGGATTTTTTTTCCTCAGATATTACGATGGTTAAGGTTAAGGTTAAGTTTAGAAATTTGTCTTTGTATCAAACATTCGATTCAAGTCTTTTTTGAACGAATCACTAAGGTGAATGAATCAGTATCAGTCACTGAATCTTTTCTTACGTTCAGTTTCTGTCTACGGGCTTCACAATTACAAAACGCAATATATAAACACAGGAGACAAAAAATTATTTCCAGACAAATTCACAATTGAATTTCTGTGATTTTTATGTATGTTTACATGTTTGTCTGTCTGTGTTTCTTTAAAGATCCAGGAATTGTAATTGAAATTGTGTGTATGCTGAACCTGCAGCCAGACGCACCAGCTGAACGTAAGTCTGATTGTAAGTCAGGGTGTAAAGTTGATCCCAAACCTTACATTTAAATCTTACAGGCTAAAGATGTTCAAACTCAATTTCATGTTACCATATATTTCATTTGTTAAATCTGTTAGGGTTGCTTTTTTATTTCCATTATAGATAATCTCAAAATAAAAGCTAAGACAGATTTATTTCAGCTTTTCAGAGGGTCAAGAAATTTACATATTTACATTTACATTGTTAGCATTTGTTTGAACTTGAATTTGAATGAGAAACTTTCTCATAATACTTTGCCAAAGAAAGAATACTTTGGCAGAATTTTTGCCCATTCCTCCTGACAGAACTGGTGTAACTCAGTCCTTGTTCCACTTAGTCCACAATTTTTCTGTGGGACTCAGTCCGGGGCTTTGTGATGGCCACTCCAATACTTTCACTTTGTTGTCTTTAAGCAATTTTTTACAACTCTGGAGGTATTCTTACGATCAGTGTTATCATAACATTCTTGCTAATGTTTTGAGGTTTTGCTGTAGTATTTCTAGATAATCTTCCTTCCTCATGATGCTGTCCATTTTCAGCAAAGCAACCCCATGACACGATGCTGCCACCCCCATGCTTCACAGTTACGATGGTGTTCTTTGGAATTAAATCCTCACCATTTTTCCTCCATATATAATGCTGATTATTATGGCCAAAAAGCTAGGTCTTTGTCTTGGTGATCATCTGTAAACTTCAGTCTGGCTTTTTTATGCCAGCCTTGGAGTAGAGGCTTCTATCTTTTGTGGCAGTCTTTCAGGCCATGGTGATGTAGACCTCTCTTAAAGGTGGCTGTACATATTTGGTACCTGATGCCTCCAACTCCTTTACCACGTTGAGAGAAGCCACCAAATAAAACACAGGTCAAGCTAGTAGTCCAGCTTTGCCAGATAGTAAGTGGTAGAAGAAAGAAGGCGAATCTTTCCATCACGACAAGATTCGTTCCTCTTGCTTTCAGATCAGAGTATGAACCAGCAAATCTTTTTTTTTTTACATTCTCTGGCATCTCTCAGTGATTTACATTCATCAGTTGTTCAAGTCGTATTTGTAATTATGAGTGTGAGTCAAATGAAAACCTTAATTTATTTTATGTTGTATTGTTTGTTTGCAAATAGGTGTCACAAATCTATATCATTTTAACATTATTTCCATTTCATTCAATGCATGTGTTCCGGCATTTAACGAGTATCTGGATTCCTCTAGAAAAAAGTTCTATTCAGTTCTAATTCGCACGTTTCAGGTTTTTATCTGATGCACCCTCGCATGTGTATGACGAATCAGATCCGTGCTCCGTGAGCGACTGAAGATTTTTAGTCGTTGCTGTGATTTGCGATTCATTTGAGTCAGTGAGTTTAATTGAATGAATTCAAATGACTCGAGTCAGTGAAAAGACCCAAAAAGTCTTTCCTTACAAATGCTTTGTATAAATGAAAGTGAATCCAGCCACATCTACCTCATTTGTTCAAATTCGTACTAATTTCTCATGAGATCGGGCTGCTTTTGGAATCTGAATCTTATGCCTCACTCAGAACAACTACTGCTTTTAATTGTGTTCACAGGTTAATAAAGACAAAATGTTAAACAAACTCAGAGGCACAGGTTATAATATCTTATAATATAAATCAGAAGCTGCTTCAAATTTGGTGGAAAGATGTTTTGAGCATATTTACATATTTTACACTCGAAATATAACGCATATTTTTCACCACAGGTTCTGGAGATTTATACTCATACAGAATTCAGTTCCAGTTCTGACAGTTCTGATGGTGGAAGCTTCTTGTTGATGAGAGAGGCCAGAGGAGAACGGCCAGAGTGGTTTGAGCAGACCGGAAGGCTATGGTAACTCAAATAACCACTCTTTACAACCATGGTGAGCAGAAAAGCAACTCAGAACGCACATGTCAAACGGCAGAAGACCACATTGGGTTCCACTCATATATATATATATATCATACTTCATCTCAGTTAGAGAGACTGAAGTACTACGCAGTCAAAAATCAACTGCTGTGTACTAACGAAATGTTTTGGGGCGAGCTGGCTCGTGCACACGGATTGAAAATCAATACTAATTAAAACTGAACAAGTGTTCTGCGTTTCTTCTCTCAAAGAGCACATTAGTCATTAAATATAATTTTCATCACTTATTTAAATAAAAGCGTGGATTTTTTCACCCTATGGGATAGCGCACTGTTTTCGGCCACTTGATTCGATTAGAAAATGAAATATCAAATGGTTAAATGTTACATGTCAGTTATTAGAGGCACTTAATTAAACTCTCAAATTCAAATGAACTAATCAGGCCAGAGCAGAGTGGATTTTTTTCCCCCTCTACATTAAACGCGCCCTGCTAACGCCCGTGCTAACTTGTTAACATGAAGGTGCTATTTGCATTTCCTGATAGACCATTACGCTTTTAATACGCCCGTGTTTTCGTCCCGTACATCAATCACGCGTCTCCACAGGCTGCTCTTAACCCACTGAATCTGCCACAAAGCAAATATTACAAGAGCTCACTAATTTAGAGATCAGAAAGCCACATGCTCATAACCGAAACGAAGGCTGGCTCGGCGCACTTCAGAGGCGCTCCTTAATTACGGGCTGTTAATTGCACACTCGTAGTGTCTTAGTTTTAATTAAAAAAAAGACGCCTCGTTGAAGGACGATAAGCATTTTCTGTTTAATCAACAAAGTGAGAGGAATTTGTTTCTGCGTCCGCCAGTCACTGCTGGAAGGAAGAAATCTTCAAAATACTGGAAGTGGAGCTAAAGATTAGCGAGAGAGGGATGTTTGAGAGAGAGAGAGAGAGAGTGAGAGAGAGAGGGTGGTGGGGTAGTGAGGTTTTATTCAGGCCGAGCAAAAGAAGGGGTTTTATTTGAAGTCAGTCCCTTCGCTGCATTCCCTCCATGGGGCCCTAATCGGCCCTACTGCCACAGAGAAGCACTCGAGCGGAGGAATCGGATCCCACTGTTCCTCTCTCTATCACTCTCTCCCCGGCTTCCTCTTGATAAACTCACAAATACGTTGTGAGCCACGAACTATTAAGAGATCTCTGACTGCTTCAACACTTATTCTAGTGAAACGCCGTCATAATCCGTCCATACTCTATAGTCACTAGAGTAAGATCTGGAACAAAATATATTTTTAGGGATATGATCCAATCTCATACCGGGTTTGTAGGAATTTAACAAGTGACAGAGATAGTGTTGGAATTCATACAAAAAAATTCAGAAGAAAAGCTACGGCGGAGTCTTAATATATGATATTACGAGAAAAAAGTCGCAATATTTTGAGAATAAAGTCATAATGCTAAGACAGAATGGTGCATGTAACGTTCGTGTGTTAAAATGAGGCTCGTTCAGGATTTGGTGAAGTTATTGTTTCTTTTGTTAAAGGAGAAATCTCAGGCAGTTTGTTAATTTTTACCTAAATACGAAAAAAATTATAACCGTAGTTTCATCTCATCGTGACATATATCTACGACATCTTGTTAAATGTGTACAGAGACATTAGGAAGAAAATAAAGCTTGGAAGGAAGCGTATCTGGAGCGTGTTGTAGCTAGTACAGCTAGCATATAATGCTGCCTTCAAGTTCAATTCGGAATTTTGTGTGTACGAATTCATGGTTATGACGTAGTAATGGAAAAACGGGTCGGCGTGAGAAAAAAATGAATGAAAAAAATTATTTTTTGTATCGTCCACAACTTAGAGTAGTTAGAGTAGGCTAATTTCGTACTGTATTTGTAGGAATTCTAACAAGTGACAGGGATTTTGTGGGAATTCAAACAAATAATGTATAAGAAAAGCTACGACTGCTTATTTGAATGTAACATTCATTCATTTATTCACGGTGGATCCGGAGCCTATCCCGGGAACGCTGACTACATTTACACGCACAACAAATTCCGTGTAAGGTCTATATTCGGGCTGCAGCCGTATTCCGAATACGATGTTTATATGGTTCCAGGCATCGGAATATTCCTGTACACGTGGTTGTTGTAAGTTTGCCGATCTACACGTGTGCTTTTCCTTTCCCGCTGTTATTTCCCACAAGATTCAACATGCTGCCGTTGGTTATAGAGTACGCTCAGTTATTAGTTTTATTACTACTTTTTTTTTTGATGGACTCTAACACTTCTGTCCATCAAAAATTCCCGACAAGACCGTCTCGAAATGGAAAGGGTCGGGTACGCATCTGTTAAGCTAAGCATCTGTTAGCACCCACAATTCCTTGTGGACGGAGCACGCGCATAAATCTCCTTTCAGTGGATTTTCTGAATAAGATGTTTACATCAACAGATTTCCGATTAAAACAGGCATATTCCAGGCGTGGGAATCGGAACTTGGGGAATCGGAATACTGTCCTAATCTGAATCGGATTACAATCGGATTGTGGCGTTTACGTGACTCAGTGCTAATTAGAATATCACCAAATTCTGATTAATATCGGAATATTGGTGTGCATGTAAACGTAGCCAGTGAGTGGAATTTGGGAGTCTGATGCTGGAATTTTAATAAATTTAAATTAGCTACATTCTAGCTACATACACTCACCACACACACACCAGCAATCTCTGCTACTTCCTTCTAAGCTTTATTTTTCTTCCTAATCTCTCTATACACATTTAATAAGACATTTCATTTTATATGAAAAGATTAAACCAGTTGTAAGTTTCTTCTGCGAGTCAAACAATAATCGCAGGTAGGAAGTAAAGTTGCGAGTGGGGAACTGAAGATCCACATGTGAACGGACCACATGTGGCATGGGACTGGTCCGAAGAATCATAATCAAATTCGTTTGGATTTGTTGCTTTACTGTGTCATACATAATGTACACAAAGATGAGAAATACTGTCACTGTCGCTAAAATGGCGGCTCCGTGTCACACACGTTCGTATTGCATTAACGATCGCCTGGCGCTTGCTAGTGTGAAACCTGATCACTAAACCTGCGTCATTTAATTCTTAAAACGTATTGAATCATACTGAAGTCTCTGTACGACCATGTGGAAAATTATTTCATTATTTTCATTAAATATTTGGAGGTTTATTTTATTTTGTTCATGCCAAAATATGGCAGCATTTCATTTTTAATCCAGTATTATGGGGATTCTTATGGGGACAAAATTTATTATTATTATTATTATTATTATTATTATTATTATTATTTGAGCTGCATTAAAATTTGATGATGCCTTTGATTTGATTCTGACATGTCCATTTTTTAAAATTGACAGCAGACTAATATTTATTCGACTAACGATTTAGAACACGAAAAGGTGAAAAATGACGAAACTGTCCATCCTGTCATCTATTCATCCATCTCTGTCGCTCCACTCTTCTATCTGTCCAGTCATCTCCCAAATACAGCGATATCCTGTGTTTTGTCTATTAGATAAGAGCGATAATGCTTCGCTCTCTCTGTCACACACACACACACACACAGATTGAGTTACACAATATTCACTCTGTTTCTGTGTGAAATGGTTATCGAGTGTTTCGTTACTCCCCTGCTAGAAAAGAATTGGAGGAAAAACAAAAAACTTTTTTTTTGCCTCAATGGTCACCATAACTCAGACGTGTGTTTAGAGGACGGAGACAGCTGTCTTGCTCAGCTCCACACACACACACACACACACACACACACACACATTTTTCTTCAGATTAGTCTTTCTCAGACGATAGATGAGACTCTATAAGCTCTCTCTCTCTCTCTCTCTCTCTTTCTTTTTCTTTTGACCTCTCTGCTCCTTCGCTGATAAAATTGTCTGGCAGGAAGTGCACTTCTCTAACTTCCTCCCACTCCTGCCCAATCAGCACCTGTCACTACGGTGATCGCCGCGGCGATGCAGGGTTTATCTAAGGAAACAGTTGCCGTGGCGAGGATGGCCTGGACACAGTGACAGATTAATGCCGACTTAAACTCGCTTCCTGATCACACACTAATGAGGAGGTGGAACCTTACCACACACACACACACACACACACACACACACACACACACACATTAATGCAGCCCAGTGAGAAAATGGGAGTTGACAGAAAAAAGGGAAAGCGATGACTAAATAAGTCTATAAAAGAAAAATATTATCTCTTTCTTTCTGTAAAAAAGAGTAAACGAGAGAGAGAGAGAGAGAACGAGAGAGAAAGAGAGGGAGAGAGAGAAGGAGAGAGAGAACGAGAGAGAGAGAGAGAGAGAGAAGGAGAGAGAGAGAGATGGCAGAATGGTCTCACTGGAGGTCAAAAAGTCAGGGTCACTATCTCACACCAACATGTGAGACCACCAACAACATCCTATAACACGCATAATAAGACTTAAAATATTTAGGGGTGTGTGTGTGTGTGTGTGTGTGTGTGTGTGTGTGTGTGTGAACATGTGCAGCTGGTACTGTGCTTTCTGGTGTGTGTATTTGTGTGCAAGCATACCCGCTGTTGCAATGCCAGCGGGCGGAGTCGGTCTGTTCAGAGCGCCACAATGTGACTGTCAGTCGGCAGGGCATCAGACACACACACACACACACATATACACACATACACACACAGTCTACGGGACATCCCATAGGAGAGTAGTGAGCGAGAGGAGATTTTTTGCCCCTGCATAACCCAAACCATCCATCATACTGACACAGGCCGAGACTCACACACTCGCTGGAGTTCACACACACACACACACACACACACACAACAGCGCCATATTTACAAGCTGAAATGCGCACACATGCATTTTCCCAGGCCAAGTAGACACAAAGGCTGAGGAAAATCCCCTCTCAGTGTTTCAGAGGCCGGGACGAGCAACTACGAATTCAAACCACTTTGTTTATAACTTGCTGAGGGGTCCAAGCACTTTTAAAAATTAGTTTGCGAAGTCACACTAAAAGACTGATTATGACCGCTTCCCTTCTATAACACACCTAATTAACCCCTCGTTGACACTCGTGAGCAACAAAGCAAAGTTTGCACGTTCTTTTCTGTGTACGTGAACGACACAAAGCCGTGATTTCAGCTACAGCGCCAAAGTACGACGTATTTAAAAAAAAAATACAGTAATAATAATTTAAGACTAAAGCTATAATATTTCTGTCATAATATATGATATGATATTATGACAAAAAGTCGCAATAATACGAGAAAAAAAGTTGCAATATTTTGAGAATAAAGTCATAATACTATAACAGAATGATGCATATAAGGTCTGTGGGTTAAAATGCGGGACATTGAGGATTTCATGAAGTTATCGTTTCTTTGGTTGAAGGAGAAATTGCAGGCAGTTTGTTCCTATTTACCTGTTTACGAAAAAAAAAATGGTAGAAAAATTTATAACCGAGGTTTCATCTGATCCCGTCATGTACGTACGACATCTTTTTAAATGTATAGAGACATTACGAAGAAAAATAAAGCATGGAAGGAAGTGTCTCTGGAGAGCGTTTGTAGCTAGTAGAGCTAGCATATTATGCTGCCTTCGGAGTTCGGAGGTCGTAGTTAGGACGTGACGTCGGACAAAAATGGAAAAAAAAAGGATATCATGAGAAATTTCGTTTGTTTTTATTTTGTTTTTTCATATAATCAACGACTTCAGTTAGAGTATGCTAACTGAATTAGATGCTGATATGGATTTTCACATGTTGCTGAGAGAAAGTCTTTTTTTGTTTGTTTGTTTTAAAGCCCTGTCTGCGAGTGTTCATGTGCCGTCTGCTGCAGGTGTAACATATATTTTGTCGGCCACCATGACTTTTTGTTTTTGAGAATAACGAGCTCCCGGGTTGTAATTATGACATTGTGGCTGTGTTCAAGTGCGTCACCTTGTAATTACGATATTTCTGACAGACGGCATAAAAATCCACTAGTGTAGTTGTCTAGAAATAAATTTACACGTGATAGTATAATATCAAAAGTTACTCAAAGTTAATTAATACTCTCGTAGTGGTCTATTTTAATGAACTCGACACATGATAACAACATGATGGATGTGATTCCTGAGGTATTTTTTCAACAGACAACTTAAGCAGACTTTTATTTCCACATTTTCTGTCTACGATCCTAAGGAGATCTTTTTCCTTACGAGTAATTTGTACAGAATGTAGAAAATGTCGGGTCACTTGTTGTTTTGTCGCTTGCGAAAGTGAACACAGAGTACGTCATTAAGACACAACCAGCAACTTCACCCAGTACATAGTTCTCTACATTTCACTCAGTGGATCTGCTTTTCTTCACCCCTCTAAAAGCTCTGAGTAATGGGTTGCGTCTCCGTCCTCCATGTTTGTCCAGACTCCCTCGTGCTGTCTGCTGATACGACGGACACGTCTCTCTCCATCCGGACATTAACAAACACTGCGCTGAAGTGTGGGCCACTTGTTCTCCAGATGCTAATCAAGAGGGTGCGAACATCCATTAGCGGGGCTGGGTGTGTAAACACATACACACATACACACACACACACACACCCACACACACACACACACACACACACATGGACACACTTATGTACTGTAACAATGGCCGTCTGCTATCGCCCACGTCTCCGAGAGGCAGCGACGCGGCGAGGGTATTTTAGCACGGAAAGAGGCTAGGTGCCAATTCAAACACACACGACACGGCATCCATGGAGTGTTCAGGGAGATAATGTGCACACACTCGACACTTATCATTGTCTTTGAGAGGTGGCGTTGTAACACACTGGGTGTTGGCGATGCTTATCTGATGCTCAGAACACAACAAAAACATCATATTCAAGTAATATCCAGAAAGTCTCCGAGTAGTCCAGTAGTCACTGTGCACACACACACACTGGAATTTTACTTATTTTACATCCCCTTTTTACATTTTACATGTCTACTTAATTACATTATTAAGAAATGGATGGTGTTAATACTTGCAGATATGATGAGTAATTAATAAGTAATTACACATATCTAACCAAGGAATTAATGATGTATGAAGCAGATGTGTAACTATATAACTCCTGCCTCATGTTCACTCCACCAGGAAGTAAACTTAACCGGAAAACTCCACCGTGAAACACGTTAAATATGTTTACATTGAAATATTTGCAATGTTTTGCTTGTGTTTATTGTGTTTAGTGATTCTGGTGCTAATTTTGGTCAAATTGGTTGGAGCTGTATTTTTGTTATTCCCATGAGAAGTTAGCGGTTGTGTGTTGCTCTGACATCACGGGACACACACACACACACACACACACACACAGTTATTGCTTGCACAGTTAACAGGAGAATAAAGTAAAGATAATAGTCAGGTTTCGCTGTTAGCTCCTAAAAACAAAAAATTTTTTCTCATTCAGCATTTTCCAGCATTCAAGATCACGTTAATAAGAAAGTCCCAGAATGCACTGCAGCTCTAAATTTGAGTTATGTCAGAGACTCAGCTCGGCTAGATCGCGATCTACAAGACGAGGAGAGCAGTTTTGAAGCTTTGGAAGCTTTTCTATTTGTGTACAGATGAGGAAGTGAAAGAGAAAGTGAAGAGAAAGTAAACAGAGTAAAGGACTAAAGCGCTGCCGCATCACTTTCTTCACATAGACCAACCATATCAGCAGGCAGTCGGAAGGCATTGTGGGTAATGTAGGAAAATATTAACCAAAATAGACCAGCATGTCAATTAAAGAAGTTTGAACTAAAAAAACGTGAAGAATTTCGTTACACAATAAATCACACATTGCGACGTCATTAAAGATTAATTTAAATTTAAATATTAATATGCAAGATGTTTAGGGTGGAGTTTTTCCTTTAAGTACTACTGCTTGAGGTGTAACAATTTTAAATGTACTTAAGAATTATATTTTACTAAAAACCTCATATAATAATAATAATAATAATAATAATAATAATAATAATAATAATAATACAGTATACAGTGTATCACAGAAAAAAAAAAAGAATATTCAAATTATGTAACTGATTTTAACATGCGTTCAGATTATTCTGGAAGTCTGGATTATTTTCATCTGGATTTTGACTCAAAAAGAAATAAAATGTTTAAAATTATGAATCTCAAAATAAACTCTTTCATGCATGGTGTGCAGACGTAGATCATTCATTTAAGGTTTTAAGGTTAATGTTTTCACAAATACATTAGATGTAAATCACATCCAAGCTGCTTTAGTGTTTGATACACAATTATCCTGATTTTTATCTCTCCTCCCAATCCAACATGGCTGACGGTGACCCATGCAGCACGTCTTGGGCTTTTCGGTCTAAACTTTCTACACAAAAGTGGCTAATCAAGTAAAAAAAAGTCAGACTTTAAACGAGAATGAGCTATCATATCAATTCTGAGCTAAACTGCATAATTATTGTATTTGTTATAAATATATATTATAACAAATACAATAATATTTTAGACGTAATAGATGTAATAGTTTTACTGCACTTTATTTATGCCTGCTAACTTCAGTTACTTAATAATGTTAGTCATGTTTAGAAAATGCCATTTATTAATAAAAAAAAAAAACTCTAAAAATCTGAATGTGTTTTATAACAATTCAGGCACGAAAGCGTTCATTAATGAGTTATTAAATTAATTGAACATGTGTGTTTGAAAGCAGGAGGATTGTTAATATATCCCACACAGCTGCCATTCAGAGTCATTAGGAGTGGACATGTGTTTCTGTTTGAATAACATATTTGGAGTCAGAACCATTTTGGGGTTTGGGGGGTGGGATGGGGGATTGGAATGAAGCAAATGATGTGAGAACAGGATATTTAGATAGATTTTGGTTTGAAATGAGGATTTCTCAAACAGCGTGAATAATATGTGTATGTATGAACTGCATACGTTGTGTAGGTTTCTGATAAACGAGGAAATTAAAACCACGAGTTGACTGTAAGACAGGACATAATTCTGCAACAAAGACATCTGTATGTATAGACACTCACAGGTAGCATGTGTTCGTGCACACACACACACACACACACACACACACGGTAGAGGAAACAGATGTGCGTCCTTAAACATAAAGACTTACACACACAGGTAGCACGTCTAAAGAGGGAACAGATGTCTTCTCACTGACATACAGGAAACTTATACAGGTAGCACACACACACACACACACACATGCACATATAGGTCCTGACATTGCTAAGTTATTCATTTCAGAATCCCGTGTGTGTGTGTGTGTGTATGTGTGTGTGTGTGTGTGTGTTATAATGAGTAAAAAAAAATGTCTTATAGTTTCCAGATGAAGCTGGTTTGATCTGCATCGTTCTGACAGGCAGCTCTTTGATCTGCTGTTGCCTATTATCATTATTGGTAGAGACAGAGTCTAAACACACACACACACACACACACACACACACACTCACACACACACAGCGTTTTGTCAACCGAAAACAGAAGCACAGCGACCATATTTACATAAAACTCATTCTTCGCTAATATGAGTTAAATATTCTGTTATTGGATTGTTAGAATCGATTCACGTTAACCTTTAAATGATCGTCAGTGTTAACACTTGTGTCTTAAAATGTTCGTGTATTTAAAAGAAATCGAATTCAAATGTATAAATTCATAACATTTTCAAGTGCACAGTGTTGCAGACGTGACATTCGGACACGTTTCTCATACGAAGATATGAGAACTTCTCAAACAGCTACCTCGGCTTGGTCTCATGTTTATGGAACGTATTCTATAATAATAAACAATAAACATCAACTTTTTCACGCTTTTAAAAATCCCCAAACAGGTAAGTGGGGTTTTGGTTCATTTTTCCACCAGCAAAGCAGTCGCAGTGGAGTAACAGCTTGGTTTTTTGATTAGCCGGTTGGTTAACCAGCTCCAATTAGCAGCAAGGAAATAACCGTCAAAAATATGATCACATAAGGATGTAAAAAAAAAAAAACACAATAAAAACGTCCACGAATATAACCTGCCTTTCATATTACCTGAAAATAAAACTATTTGTTTTCATTTACTCTCGTGCTGCTACGGTTATAGTTTATGCGAGAAAAGTTACTTGTATTCAGTATCAGGTTATGCACGCACTTAAAGGTGCATTAGGTAGGATTCGTTTTTTTTTAAAGATTGAGTTTCTAACAGATTGACATTTGAATGATTCACAAAGCTCCACCCACAGGATCCGCCCCCAGTGTATAAAATGACTGACAGGCGGTGCATCCAAACACAAACAAGCATTCTGGACCGGAAGTCCGTTTTCCAAACGGGTTTACTCAGCTACCTAATACACTTTTGCTAAGGCCACGATTTTATCCATTGTTTATTTATTTGTTTTTTATCATCTTATACATATCATCCAGGTTACTGCACGTTATAAATTTTTAAAAAAATGACGTTTGCACCTTTAAGGTGATTTTCTGCCCCATTTGTATTATGCAAATCACCGGCATGTAGTTAATGCATCTGAAGTTTCCGGATTTTTCTTGATTAGAACATCCAAGACAGCGTTTTCAATAACATCTAGATCACACGCATTTGCTTTTAAACCCGAAAAAATGCAGACCGAAGAAGGAAATATCATTACTTTTTTCTTTGATATCAAATCAACAATTTAAATATTACAAAAATAAAAAAAGACTAATACAATGATATACTGTATGAATAAGAAGATGGCAAGCAAGGTAACGGTTTTTGTTGATATCTTATGTGTTCCCATGTCTCAAAATGCTTGATACCAAATAGAAAGACAAACACATGATAAAATTGAGTACCATTAGTACCAAACTTGTTGTGTGCTTGTTACCAACTATGTTCCTGTTCACGTTAGTTACACTAAAGTGTTAACATGAATGTTTGGTGAAGGTTTATCAGCAAAAAATGTCAGAAATCATACACAGTATATTCTCTCTCTAAACCACAGCAATGTTGAATTCTCAATTCTGATTGGTCAGAAGACGTTGATTAATTTTCTATAACAGAATCTCTGATAGGAATTCATTCACAGGATGGACGTTCCACATAATCGAAGACTAGAATCAATGTGTGATTTAACAACAACAACAAAAAAAACTTATAATTGTTTATATGGTGAAGTTTTTTTTTTAATGAGGAGGCGTTTATTTAATTTGGAAGGAGTCTCCGGTGTCAGTGTTTTGTAACAGGTTTCCGTCATGGGAGAGTCTTCAGTACAGACGAGTTTACACTTTGCGGTTTTGTGGTAACATGATAAGTTTTTTACTTTAAGAGAGAAAAAAACAGAGAGTGTTGAGTGAATGATTGTTTATAGCTGCTATAACGTAAGTGATAAGAGGAACTAACTTGTTTCGCGGTCATTCCACAGCATTAAGCGTAACTATAAACACAAAATTTTTTGTAATGGATGGCAAATGATCCACAGTGAGGTGGTAATAGTAACTGCACTTTGCGTCAGACGTTGATTATTTTCCTATAAAAGCACACGCCTAAGCGACAAATCCCGAAATGTCCCCTGACTTTCGAACAGCTAGTAGTGCAGTAAGTAAAATCGATCAATATGCGCCTTCTTCTCCAATAATTGTTCAGGTTTTTTTATTTTCTGCCCCCTAGTGGACACACTCATATTACACACATAGATAAAGACAGAGTGCACAATGCTCTCATATGTTCACAAATACACTGACGCAGGCTTAAGAGACCCACACACACACACACACACACACACACACACACACAGTGGAACGTCAGGGTGTGCTGCAGGAATCTGAGGGTCCACTCGAGGACTCTCCACAACACAATGGCGCAGTCCACGTACAAAATGAGCACTTGAGTAGAGACAGAGAACGAAGAAAGAGTCACAAAAAAAGAGAAAGAGAAACGGAGTAGGGGGTAGCTATCTGAAGAAACACAAAAAAGAGGACACACTCTTAGAAAGTAACCCGCATACACCCACAAACACACATTTTCTTACAGCCAAATAAAACAACATTCTTAAAAAATATATATAGGGACAGAGGAAGAGAAAGAGAGAGAGAAAGAGAGAGTATTGTGATTTTTTGTTTGAATTATAATGAAGACTAGAAGTGGAATCCTTTTTAAACCACATCTTGTCTTTGACCCTCATACAGACCTTCACAAACTTGAGCAAATGTGTTAAATGTGTGTGAACAGATGAGCATATGGTCTCTATCTCTCTCAAACACACACACAGAGCAGTGTTTCTGTGAGAAACGGATCATTCTCCGTCTTCTGAGACTTGACATCTCAGACAGATATGATCAGCCGTCTTCTACTATGCACTCACACACACACACACACACACACATACACACACACACTGATACCATCATTGGGAATCATCCTCTGCCCACACACACTGGAGACAGGAAATGGCTTTCGACCCCTGACCCCGTGACCTTGGGTGCCAGGTCAGGGCGCATTGGTAGCAATCATGCTCTATCGTATTTCTGTCCTGGAAGAGGAAAAAAGAAACAGTAGTCTAAACAGAGCTCGGAGGACATGTGTCATCCATCCATCGGTGGGATAAGATCGCGGAGCCATACAACACAAACACACTCGCGGAATCGCAAATCAGCATTTACGGCTCGCGTACCCATAAATTAACCCCGGGGTTCCTGATTTAGCCAGCGGGAGGCATGCACGAGAAACGAAGCCTCTTTTTAAAAAGGCATCAGAATCGGCCAGTGAGAAAAGCTAGAAATGTGCATTCCAGGCCGCAGACACACACACACACACACACACACACACACACAAACAGACATATACAATCATTGCACAAAAATGTAGCAAGCTCATCACTGCAAGAAAACGAGAGAGAGAAAGAGAGAGAGCGAGAGAGAGACATAGTGAGTGAGACAAAGAGAGTGAGAGAGGGAAAGACACTGTGGCATAGAGAGTGACAGAGAGAGAGAGAGAGATGGAGAGAGACAGAGAGAAAGATGTAAAGAAAGAGACATATAGAGAGAGAGTCATAAAGAGAAAGATAGATATGGAGAGACAGAGAGAATGAGACAGAGAGACAGACAGATGTAGAAAGTGAGAGGCATAAAGAGAGAGATAGAGACAGAAATATCAGGTTTCACATATAAATGCTGCAAAAAATGTTTTCTTGCAAATTGCAAATTGTCGTTATAAAATATGTTGCCATCATTTGGGAAGATTTCACCCAGTAAGCTTCCTAAAAAGCGATAAGTTCTCAGGGACAACATTATTAACCAACTCTCATATGAGAAAAACTTCAGAGCCACAACAAAGACCTTAAACATTCCTGTCAGTACAACTGGTTCAGTAATACGCAGGTGGAAATTCATGGAATCCCAAACTAAGACAGGTGCGCTACACCAGATTCCACAATGTGTTCTCAGACTAATGATCAGGAAGGTAAGAGAGAATCCAGCGGTCATGTGAAAAGAGTTGCAGGACGACCTGAAAGCAGCAGGAACGACAGTTACACAGAGAGCAACAAGCAACAAACTGCACTCTTCATATGCTGGGGAAAGAAGGATTGTGCATACGATCCTAAGAACACCCTCGGTGAAGCACGGTGGTGGGAGCACCAGGATATGCAGCTGCTCCTCTGCAAACAGTACCAGGTTATTACATGAACAGAGAGAGGTACTGGTACACATTAGAGGAGAATTTAATCTCATCAGCCAAGAAAGTGAATCTGGGAAGAAGATGGACGTTTTAACAAGACAACGACCCCAAACATACAGCCAAAATAAGTCAAGACAGCCTCGCATGGCCTCCTGACTGGAATCTCATTGGAATGGGAAAAAATTTAACCACAACGCTACAAAAAGTTAACTATTTCTTACCGTAGAAGTAAGAAGTCTCAAGGCTGTAACTGCCAACAAGAGCTTTACAACAAAGTATTAATCTTGGAAATTTGTGGGGTCTGAATACGTATATTTTTAAACATATCTTAGTTTATACTTATGAATACATACTTTTTTGTTCATATCTATAAGTAAAAAGATGTCTATAGACATTATGTGTGTAAATGTGAAGTGGATATATGCACTGGAAGTATATTAAATAACAAAAAAGTGTCAGAATACTTATTTCTCCTCACTGTTTAGAGAGAGCGAGAGAGAGAGAGAGAGAGAGAGTATTGGAAGGAGAAAGAGGTCCTGGCCATCTACTGGAAGACTTTCCCTCATTCATTTGACTCACATAAAAAATTGTGTGCTTTAAAATGTCACCACACACACACACACACACACACACACACACACACACACGCCCTGTTCCAAAAGGTGATTCATGGCCTTCACTCAGAAAAATTACACTTCTCTCTCTCTCACTCCCTTTCTCATGCCATGCTGCTCAATCTGTTCATCATAACGCAACACGAACAAATCCGTCACCACAGTGTTTTTTTTTTTTTTTACCCAGCATTCCCAGGGCGCAGACTCCTGCCATGTGAACGCCCTAGCCTAGCATGAGCTACAGCCTAATAAACGCACGGCGGAACCCGACATACAACACACGGCCCTCTAATTCCCTCGCAAATTACTCCTCACACTCAGTCTCTCAAACTGTTTATACCACAGCGCTGCTGGATTCTCAAACCTGATTGGTCAGAAGGTGTTGATTCATTTTCTATAACAGCGGCTCTGACAGTAGCGCTGGCTGTAATTCTTTATATTAACGCGCTCGTTCTAATACATTACCGTTTCTATAGTAACAGGGACTTGTATTTTGGACGATGTACATAAACTGATCGCAATAATAATGAAGAGATTTTTAAAAATGTGTTGTTATTTAACAAATAAAAACATATAATCGTTGCAAGAAGATGTTTATGGAAGGAGTCTCCAGTAACAGTGCCGTCGTAAGAGTCAATACTTTTCTTGGAATCGTGACAAGCTGTATTTTTTTGTTTTTCTTATTAAGCTATATTAGTTTATTTACTGTAACAGGGATTAGAACTGATGCAGTATATTTGAAGTACATATGTAAGAAAAAAGTTACTATTTGTTTTTGTTCCATCGTTCCTTTTCTTTCTCTCTCCTTTTTGCGTTTTTGTTTTGCTCTCCTGCTCTGATCTTTATACTTTGTCCTTTCTCTCTCTTATACCATCTGTTTGTGCGCGTGTGATTTTTTTCATTTAGGCCTTAAACAAGGAGACAGAGGCACGGCGCGCGCAAATCAGCTGGAATTGGTGCGTTAAACAAACCGAGAGAAATGCTCAAACACACACACACACACACACAGAGAGAGAGAGAGAGAGAGAAAGAGAGAGAGAGCAGTATCCTCATGGATTTGCCCAAATTCGGCTGATGCAAAGAAAGGAATTAATGTGGACTGGGCCGGGGCCTGCGGGACAGCCGGCGCCGTTGACAAAGATGAATGGCATCATTCCAGCCAAATGGTAATTTCACTTTTGAGTGTGTGTGTGTGTGTGTGTGTGTGTGTGTGTTTGTTTCACGCCAGTGTCGGCCAATCCCGTGATGGCACCTACCTGTCTGTCAAAAAACGACATTGTTTAGCAATCATCTGATATTGATTCGTTCGAGAGCAGAATGGGGCAGGGATTGGCGGAGACAGCGAAGGTTAAGTCCTAACCTTGAAGAGATTTAGTGTCTATTCACTGCGGGGAGAGAGAGAGTCAGAAAAGAGAGAGAGAGAGAGAGAGAAAACTTTTTTTCAATTCTCTCAAGTGTGCGTTCAGAGACGACACAAAATGTCTCACATTCAGAGTGTGAATCCAGTGGAAGAAACACGGACGAGCGCCCGGGTTGAGGTGATGGAAATGGTAATAAGCCGCGAGAGCTCAGGCTTTGAAGGAGGTCAATTTTAGGGGCCCTATTTAGGGCACAACAAAACACGTCCTTCTCCCCTCCTTTGTCCCCCTCCTCAAGCAACAACGGCTCTTCACATGTTTACTGCAAAAGAACCTTCAAATCCACTCAGCATCCAAGACACAATGAGCCACCTATTTCTCTCTCACGGATGAGAGGAGATGGAGGGAAGGGAAAGGAAAGGAAAGGAAATGATATAGGAATGGGAAAGGAAAGGAAACAGGAATGGGACCCACAACAGAAAGGGATGGGGGGAAAGAAAAGGAATAGGAGAGGAAAGGAAAAGGAAAAGGAAAGGAAAAGGAAAGGAAAGGAAGGGAAAGGAAATACGAGTGGAACCTGGAATGGAAAAAGACAGGAAAAACAGAAAGGAAAGGAAAGGAAAGGAAAGGAGATGGAGGAAAGAAAAGAGGAAGGAAAAGAAATACAAGGAAAACAAGAATGGAACAGAACAGGAAAGGAAAGGTTTGAAACTGAAAAGTAAAGGAAGGAAAGAAAAGGAAAGGAAAAAAGAGGAAGGAAAGCAAAGAAAAGGAAACAGGAATGGAACAGAACAGGAAAGGAAAGTTTTAAAACTGAAAGGCAAAGAAAGGAAAGGAAAGGAAAGGAAAAGATATAACTCAGACTTTTATCCAGTGCCTACTTTCTACCCATCCTTCTCTTTTTCTGTTTCTGTCATTTTTTTCTGTCTCTCCTCCTACACAAATAGGCCGATGAGCTCCCCAACACAGCGGGGTCAGACCATTTAAAGCTCACACACTCCTGCTCACGTTAGCCCACTCGACCCACTGACACAGTCTGAGAGAGAGAGAGAGTGAGAGAAAGAAAGCCTGAGGGTCAAAGGTCACAGCTGAGAACAGTAGAGTGGACGAGTGTCTCATTTGAGCAGACAAACATGGAGGAAAACAGATCAGAGTGACTCTCCACCTCACTACGATTCTCACCAGCAGAGAGAGATATCTGTAACCAGACAGAAGAAACGATACTCAGAATCATCAGGCTTCACACACACACACGCACACGCACACACACACACACACACACACACTGTGGCTTAACCCTGTGTTTTGCCCCTCAGACTCAGAGAGCACACAGCACTTAAACTTTCCCCTTTTCAAGCAGGGGAAGACAAAAAGTGCGACACACCAGCAGGCTGCCCAGGAGCATGCACACACACACACACACACACACGGCTGAGCAGGGACAAGGGACGTGTCCACAAATATCGTCCCTCCCCATAGCCAATGGCACACAATGTATCCCTCTCAGTTAACACACACACACACACACACACACACACACACTCAGCACTCTGACCACTTTTTAAGAGTAGATGCTGCTTTCTTCTTCAATGGTTTCAAACATGAGCCAAAAGAAGTGAGAATGTGTGTGAAAAACAGAGAGACAGAGAGAGAGAGAGAGAGAGAGAGAGAGGGATAATAAAATATAATAAATTTACTAAATGGGCAGATAAACAGATAAAGCAGAGAGAAAAGGCAACAGAAAAACAATAAGTGACAGACCCTGTGGTGGAGAAAGTGAATGATGGATAGACAATCTGAGATTAAAAGACAGAAAGAAAGAGAGTGATAGACAGACTGAGAGAATGGGAGGGGTGTGCTGCAGCTGTCCTCTGTCCTCTCTGGCCCTAGTATTCTGTCGTTCAGTCGAAAACACGCTTCATTACATCTCTCCTCTCTCTCTCTCTCGTTCTTTCTCTCCTCTAACTCTCTCGCTCTTTTGAGCTGAGATAAGCCTCTTAGCGCGCAGGCAGCGGGCGGAGCCGCTCTTTGAGTGACAGCAGGAAGAGACGGCCATTCAGCGCACAATGGTGCTTTAGGGCCGAGCTAATCTAAGAGGCGTACAATGACCTCCACTTAGAGCCGCATCCAAAACTCGTTCCCACAGAGAGAGAGAGAGAGAGAGAGAGAGAGATGGAAAAGGTGTATACTGAGAGGGCCAAATGAATGGATAGATGAACGTTTAGAGGGAGAGAGAGAGAGCTGTAGTAGTAAAAGGAAGGAAAATAGGTAAAATATAAGATCTAATTTATAAAGATATATTAGAAACAAAAAAAGAAAGAAAGAAAGAAAGAAAGAAAGAATAATTGGAGAGGGAGAAGAGATAAAAAGATTTAGAGAATGATGAGATGTAGAAAAGAAAGCAAGAAAGAAAGAAAGAAAGAAAACTTAAGAAGGGAGTGATGAGACTACACAGCAAGTGGATGGTTTGAGAATGAGACAGAAAGAAAGAAAGAAGGCCAGGGTTTGTGTATCTCTCTCTCGCTCGCTCTCTCTCTTACACACACACACACACACACACACACACACACACACACACTGCAGTTGACACAATGTGTGTGTGATGGTTGAATGGTGAGGTTTGATAGATGAACAGGTGAGAGCGTCGCTTACACACTCCTTATCACCTCGTCTCCACGGCCATGACACGGCCAGTGACATCACCTGGATTACCACCCAATAACCAGCAGACTAAACACACTACACATACACTACACACAAACCTACACAAACACACGGCATAACACACACGACACACACATAACCCACACACATAACCCACAGCACACTAAATAACAACCTGGATATAATCGCTTTGATAAACAATATCATATAAAAAAATTGCTATATAAAGCTCTATTGAATGGGAATTTTTTTAATTATGAAAAAAAGCATGATTATTGAGTCAGGGGAGAAAAAAGGGCTGTTTTAGGGGCGTCGGGTCGGAATTGATTGGAAATTTGCACACATATGCCCAATGTCAGCTCAGATACATCAAACTTCATCCAAATAAAAAGTCATACTACACAGTGGCAGGCAGGAGTCAGCAGCCAATCAGGAGAGAGAAAGCTATATATTTTAGCTAGCTACATCTAAGAACCTGAAGATGTGCAGAACCTCGGGACGTACACAGTCTGCTGAGATTACAGTAAAGCAGCCCTTATTCCTTCCAACAGAACTTTTATTTTAGCTATCTAGCTAACAGTAGGTGATGTTAGATGATTAGAGCATTCTGTAGGTTATGTGCTGTTTACGATATACATAATTTCTAGTTGATGAGAGTGGTCAGAGGAGAATGGCAAGTGCTGTACAAGCCAACAGGAAGGACTACAGTAACTCAAATGACCACTCTTTACAACCGTGGTAAGCAGAAAAGCATCTCAGAATGCACTAAAGACCACACTGGGTTCCACTCCATTCAGCCAGGAACCAGAATCTGAGGGTACATTGGGTTCAGGCTCACTGAAACTGGACAGTTGAAGACTGGGGGGGAAAAAAGTCACATCTGATCTGATGAATCTTGATATCTGCTGCAGCATGTAGATGTTAGGGTCGGAATCTGGCATCAGTGACATGAATTCATAGACCCAACCTGACGTGTGTTAACAGTTCAGGCTGGTGGTGGTGTAATGGTGTGGGGAAGGTGCCAGTTTCTTGGCATACCTTGAGCCTCTTAATACCAATCAAGCATCGTTTGCATACTGTAGCTTATCTGTGTATTGTTGCTAATAATGTGCGTCTGTTTATGACCACAGTTTACCCATTTAATAACAGCTACTTCCGGCATCATGATGTCACAAAGTTGTCTCAGGCTGGTTCCATGAACATGACAACAATCACTGTTCAGTGTGCTTCAAGAACCTCACCAGTCACCAGATCAGAAGAGCACCTTTGGGATGTGGTAGAGTGTCAAATTCACAGCATGATTGCGTAGCTGACAGATCTGCAGCAATTACGTGACGCAATCACGTCAACCTGGAGTCCATGCAGACAACATCTGAGAACTTGGAGAACGTGGAGAACATCTCAAAAGAATGTTTCCAAGACCTTGTAGAATCCATGTCATGAAGAATCGATGTTGTTCTGTGAGCAAAAGAGCGAGGTCCTACCCAGTATTAATGTGGTAACGTGAAAAAAATTACAGCTTATGTCTTGGAGCACTGGAAATGTGTTTAGAGTTTTCTGCCAATGGCTGATGGAAAAGATATTTGTGCTTTGGTTATTGAGAAATTTGTGCCACAAGAGTGTGAGCAATTGTGGAAAAACTGTAACACAAAAATTGCATAGATGCTGACACTGATAGACAGAAAAACAGATTGAACAATTTTTAACTTATAACTCCTCTCTATCAGGCATTAAGATGGATAGTACTCTTAGACCCTGACATATTTGTACTAGAATGAAATTGTTTTAGTGAAGACTACTGCCAAAAGTCACTCTGGATATCATGCGAAATTCTGTAAACCAAAATGATTGTTCAGGTGATTAATGATATCATATTCTATGGATTATTCATATTCCTCACATTATTCAGATTCAATACAGTTTTCAGCAACTTATATGAGACTTACATGAGATGGGTTATGCACATATTCAGAGTATGTTAAGTTCTATTAAGTTCAAAAGTTATTTACGCAGGTAAGTAGACTGATTTTCTGGCCGTCCCATTCACATTATGCAAATCACCTGAAGGTAGTTCCCGCCTCCACGACTGTCAGATACACAAGCACTTGCATGAATAGTCCTACTTTACTGATTAATTATCACATTAATCACTCTAAATTTGGTTTAATTGAACAGTCTGGCTTCCTCCCTCATTATTCAGCAGTTTATAGAATAGCACTTGCTCCAGCATATCCTATTATTTTGCATTTTATTTTTTATATCTTGCAGTTATGAATGAATGAAGCCCCAAGATACTAGGGCTGTAGTCAAGACAGTCCTAGTTTTTGATTCCCTAGACAAGTCCAAGACCAGGACTAGCTAGGATTGAGTCAAGGCCGAGTCTTAAGGGGGTTGAGGCAAGTCAAGATCAAGTCCAAATAACGCAAGACTTGGCCGAGACCAAGACAAGTCCAAGTACAAATGTCAATAAGTCTGAGACAAGCCCAAGTTAATACAGAATATGTCTCGAGACCTGACTCCTGCAGACTCCTCCAACTGTACGAGATACTAAATATTATGCAAATAATGTGTGTATGCGATGTAGGCTATTTCACGACACTTTAAATTTGCTATTTTGAGTTGTTGAATTAATAAAACCACGCCAACATTTTGGTTTATTTGATATTCTAATGTACAGGAAACATTCCCCCACCTTGAAGGATAAGCTGACCAAGCACTCATCTACAATGAGTACAAATTACTTTAAGTGATGCTCATAACTGTATCCATAAAATCGTTGGTTCTTGAGGTAAGCAATATCTCTGATTAAGACAGTGTCTCCTTTGATGTCCTCAGACATTAAAAAGGGATAGTCTCAGATTTATGTATTCAATATTGGCTTCAAATGGCATTCCATAGTTTGTTTTCAGTGTAGCTACAATTCCATTACACAATGTCATGTCACAATAGCGTGATATATTGTTGTTACATCAGACAATAGCACTGGACTTCATACTGCTTCTCAGTCGAGCCAATATTGAACAAGACAAATAAGATAAAATCAGGTGTAACTGATCCACAACAGACTGGAACACGTGGAAGTGTGTGAGTAGCGCTTAAGTTCGTAGTTACGCCCGAGGTCTGAATAATGTCGTACGCAATTTCGGTATTAAATCCGCACTATGTGCACGTAACTCAGCTCTGAATACGGTCCCCGTTTTGCACGATGCTTAACTAATGGCTACAACCTTCCCTTACTTCCCTTGAGCAACAATAACCTTGTAGGTCCAGTGGAAAAATTAATCAGCAAACCTCGCACAATTTATACACCATCAACTACGTTTCGGTTAAAAGGTCAACTGTGCACTCTTTATGACCAGGAATGTTGTCTCCACAATGTCTTTAATCCCCACACGGTGGGTGTGTGAACAGGAAACAGTTTTCCTGAAAAGAGGAAGTTGAATATAAACCCACAACAACACACACTTAGGGTTTGTTTTCTTTTGTTCGGAGCGTGTCACATATTTACAGCTAAAGGTTTTTATTGAAAAACATTCTCAGAATATGGTGACTGACTCGTCCCCTAACTTCTTATCATGACATGGTGTAAAGATTTTCAAGAAATAACAGCATTGTATAACTGTAAAGGTTACTAAGCTATTAAAAATGCTTTCATAATTTATTATTGTGTTTTTGTTTTTTTTTCAAATTTTACCTTGAAAGTGCCAAGTGCTGGAAAAATATCTTGTTCTGCAAGCCAGTTGAGCTACTTTAGAGGATTTTGTGGACATTTAAAAAAAAAAAAAATCCTTATTCATTATGCATTTCATGTCCCTGGTGTTACCTATTTTAAAAACTTGTATTTTGAAATTGCAAAAATTGTAGAAAAGTGTTTCCAGGGTCAAAGTTCAGAAGAATGACCACCAGTAGACTTTCCATCTACACTCTATAAATTAATCATTTTAATTCTAAAGTCTATTTTTTCTTGTCAATAATTTAGATGTGTCATTGTGTCATAATATATATCTAAATCTGACATAAAGCTTTGAATATGAAAACATGATTCACACACACACACACACACAGAGCTGTAGATCCTACACATACATGCAGGTAGACAATGACCTCCTTTAGTAGGACTCATGTCTGTTTATGTCCAACGTCAGTCTGGTCCCTGTGTGTCATGCTGAGTGTTTCCAAACACACACACACACACACACACACACAGCAGGTCTTGACCACCTAGGCAGTCTTTAAACAGGAACAGGGTTTTGTGTCACATGTCAGCGTATCATGGAATAAACTTTATGGTGTGTGTGTGTGTGTGTGTGTGTGTGAGTGTGTGTTACAGATTAGAGAGTGCAGTAGATAAAATGACGAAGAGTGCCACTAGTGCATGCTTGTGTGACGAAATTGTGAAATGGTGAGTGTGTGTGTGTGTGTGTGTGTGTGCATATCACTCTTGTGTGAATGAATAGAGCCCCTGTTCTCTAATGGCTTTATGTAGAGATGTTTAACATCAGGAAACACCCGTCATGTGTAAGTCAAACACACACGTCCAGACACACACACACACACACACACACACACACTTCTACAGCAGCAACTAAATCATCTAAATCTGGAGTCGGAAAAGTGTGTACATTAATTCTATAACCTGATGGTGTGTTTGTCTGCTCGAGTTTATAAAAGACACGAGAGGCCACTTTTAAGGGTCAGGTCATGTTTTATTCACAAATACATTTGCAGACCAATCATGATGGAGGTGTGTGTGTGTGTGTGTGTGTGTGGAGGAACAGGCCCCTTCCACAGCATCATCATATTAAACACAGGTCTGAAAGTTTGCACTAAGACTGGGTAATGAGGCTGACCTCTGACTCACACGTGATGATTTCCATACCTACGTGTGTGTGTGTGTGTGTGTGTATGTGTCTGGACTGGACATGAGTAATGAAGCCTTTGGACAGATGTAATAGCCAAAAATGCCTGTGTGTGTGTGTGTGTGTTAATATAGGAGGTGGAGTGGGAATGCCTAAATGTAAGAGGATATTAAATAATATGTTTTTAAATAAATGTAGCAAAAACAAAAGGAATAGAATTAAAAGATGAATATTTTGTCAGAATGTCAGAGAAAGAAAGAAAGAAAGAAAGAAAGAAGGGAAAAGTTTCAAGAGAATAAGAAGTGATGAGAGTGCAGAGAAACTGGACAGAATTAGAGAATGATGAGATGTGGAAAAAGAAAGAAAGAAAGAAAGAAAGAAAGAAAGAAAAAGAAAATTGTGTCAGAAGAGATGAGAGTACACAGCAAATGGATGGTTTGAGAAGGAGAAAGAAAGAAAGAAAGAAAGAAATGTGACAAGAGAGATGAGCGTACACAGAGAGGCTGGACTGAGAGAATGAGGAGATGGTGATAGGAAAGAAAGAAAGAAAGAAAGAAGGAAAGAAAGAAAGAAAGAAAGAAAGAAAGAAAGAAAGAAAGAAAAATGCTTCAAGAGAGAAAGAAGTGATGAGAGTGCAGAGAAGTTGGAATGATGAGATGTAGAAAAAGAAAGAAAGAAAGAAAGAAAGAGAGAGAGAGAGAGAGAGAAAGACCATAACACACACACACACACACACACACACACGGTATGGCTAAGTTGTTACTATAGAAACAGTAACATTAGATCCTGTGATCCACAATGCACTGCCATCTATTCATAATAAATCTACAGCTTACAAATAAGAGCATTTGGGACACGCCCTTTTTTTTTTTACTCTTTAACAGTAGAATCAGAATTGAGAACTTGACAAGTTTAATCCAAAAAAAAAAAAAAAAAAAAAAAGGACGCTCAGGGCCAAGGTTAAAACCAGAAGCAGTAGTTATGTACCTCAGGGTGACTGACCTTTAACCTCTAACCTTTTCAATCCTATTCAGTGAAAAGAAAAGAGCTGAAACTCTCTCTGTTTCTCCTTTTCTTTTTCTGCCACTTGTCGGTGCTTTCTGGAAAAACAGATTAAATCCGTTTTCTGTCACACACACATACACACACACACACACACACACACACTTAATTTAAAACACATACATACCCAATGTTCTTGCAACAATCAATTTTAGAGCCTGAAACCTCGACCCTCTCTACAATTTGTCCAATCAGCAAAGGATCCCAACTCGGAATTAGATTAATACCCACAATGCACTGCAGACAGTGGCGTGTGCACGAGGGACACCTGTAATAGAATTCCGCCTCTTTTCTCTTCTCTTCTCGCCCACTCTCTCTTTAAACATTTACACTCGTTCTCCTCGCTTCCCAGCTCCTGATCAAATCACGGAGGAGAGAAATTACATTTCTCCTGCAACGGCCGTCCGACGCAAACCTCCCCGTCTGCCGGATTAGCGACTCGGGCCTCGCCGAATTCCCTTCGACAGACGTCTGATTAAACACCGGCATCAAATAAAACTCAAAACGGCGGTTTTCCCTTCTCCGGCTCTAAACCGCGGTTTAAAAGTTTCAGTTATGTATTAGATTCAGTCGAGACACGGTTCGATAAACTAATTCTGCGACTGCGCCATCCGTTAGCCTTCAGCTCTTAAAAACGAAACTCTAGTTTTATTTCTAAGAAAACGTCCTTTTAACTGTTTTAAAAAACATGTTAAATGGTTAATCTCAGACAGAAAGATCATGTGGTTTTACAGGGTTACTTTGCTGACATGCTGCATTTTGCTTTTAGTATAAAATTAGCAAACGCACAAACAAGTGGTTAACTAGCGTTCATGCTAATAGCATGAGGACATTAGGGACGTTCGAATGATTTACTTTCAGTCTATAATTTGTGTAACAGGTGACTTCATTGGCCAATATCATTGAAAAATATATATACAGATTGAATCCAGATGTAGATTTAGGTCCCTAATGAACAATCCAGAGGTGACAGTGGTACGGAAAGACGAAGGACGACAAAAAAAGAGATTCATAATGGAACCCGTCCTCTTTTTTTGACCTGATGTAGTGTGTTTATAAATCAGTACTCTTCTACAACTCTACAGCGAGGATGAGACTCGGCGTGTAAACCGATTCAGATCAGTTCAGCATTCTACAATTCCTCATTATTTCTCTCCTTTCTCACACCGTATCATTCTTTATCTTTTATCGCGGATGTTGAACTCTCCATCATGTCCCTGTCACTCCCTCTTTCTATATCAGTCCCTGTGTCTCTCTCCCACTTCCTCTTCCTGTGCTGTGTTTGTCTCTTTGTCTGTCTGTCTCTTCCTCAGTCTGAGATAGCTTTATTAGGATGAAGGTACAATCTCTCTCTCGCTCTCTCTCTCTCTCTCATGGGCACAGGATGGACTGATTGAACTCATCTGCAGCATAAAAGGCATCAGGTCCATCCGTTCCTCCACAAACTTCAGGCCAAAATGACATTCATTGGCTTATGAAACTTAATATTCCTCATAAAAGGCTGTGGAATGCTCGCTGGTCGGCTTTGGGGTCGCGACCCCGCTGACCTTGGCATTGTGAAGCACGTGAGCGCCATACTGTCTGACAATTACTATTATTTCTTTCGAATTCGAGGTGGGGTGCGTGCTTGGATGCATGAACACACACACACACACACACACATATAAGCTAGTATGGCGAATTTATAAGCTGATGTCCATGTTAACACTCCCGAGCTGCATGTGTGTGTGAGTGAGGACAAATGGGTACATGCATAAGAGAAGAGCCATGTATTTCACTGAGCAAGATGTGTGTGTGTGTGTGTGTGTGTGTGTGTAACCTCCCATCTTTGTGTCTATGACAGCCTGTTTGTCAACTGACCTTCACATACATGACTACCCTCTTACAATCTCACTCTCTCTCTCTCTCACACACACACACACACACACACTTAATCTCTCTCTCTCTCTCTCTCTCTCTCTCTCTCTCTCTTTGTTATTGATCACTGATGCGATTGGCTGATCTCGTGCCTCAGTAATGACCTGCCTGGATGCTCAGATTAAACTGTCAGCTGTCAGCGATTGATGGGCAAACTGTTGGCACACAAAACGCAAAAAAAACACACACCTGGAACCAAGCTGCTGGACGAGAGCAGGCAGGTGTGACGCATACGTGTGTGTGTGTGTGTGTGTGTGTGTGTTTACATTCGATCTATATATGGGGAATTCACCTAAATAAGAATATATGGGGAAAAAAGTGAAAGTAAAATGGCTACTGCCTCATACTAAGACTTTTTTTTTAAAAGGGATTCTTAAAGACTGCTATATGAGCCAAATTTGGCAAATATATAACATGATATTTAATTATGGGGCTGTTTATTCATCATGTGTTTGTCTTTCCATCCACAGCTAAAGCTAAAACCAGTTGAACTATGTTAAACGACTCAGTATTTATTTGTTTGTTTGTTTATTCATTCATCCATCTATTCATATGCATATTTAATTAATTTATATATTTATTTAAAAAATACAGAACAGGTTCGGTGGATGGGGGCGGAGTCATCCTGGAAGAGGATCGTGATAGAAACATTTCATCACAAGATAAAGGTGATGTTTTCTGGATTTGCATTAACGCTGCAAAAATCATGCCAGTGTTTTTTTTTCTTTCCATTTTTTTCTTTCATTTTTAGTGTGTGTGTGTGTGTGTGGACTCAATGTTGAGCTTGGCTAGCACTTCTCCTAGTGTCAGCGCAGTATCTCTTTCCACTGACGAATGAGACGTCTCCCTCGTTTTTCCCAAAACACTTCGCTCCTTCGTTCTCCCATTCACTCACTCCAGCCAGGGGGAACGGCAAAAAAAAAAAGAAACCAGCCTCCTCCTCCTCCTCATCTACTCCTCACATCCTGCCATCGCCATCCCTCGCTTGTGGAACGCCAGACCCTGGGTACACATGGAGCTAAATTTAAACTTTGGCCCAGGCAGGCCGTTGCTGATCCGAGAGAGAGAGAGAGAGGGAGAGAGGGAGAGAGAGGGAGAGAGAGAGGGAGAGAGAGAGAGCTGGGGGGGGGCATGTGAAGACGTGTGAGTCTGTAGAGCTGTGTTTGTGACACAGAGAGAGAGAACGAGAGAGAGAGAGATAACCACTGGGATGAAATTCATTAGCTTCTTTCGTGACCCACTAAACACAGGGGGACACCGAGACACACACACACACACACACACATACACACGCACACACACACACACACACACACTCGTGAAAAGCTTGCTGCTGACCCTCATTCCCACTCGGGTCCCTTGGCTTGACGTCTGTTTGACAAGCAGAAACAGGCCGCGGCCTCCGCAGCCAAACGACTGCAGAAAGCTGCCTGGAGGGAGTGTTTCAGCACACACACACACACACACACACAAACTAGTACAGTCTAATTCCACAATAACATCTGGATTATTATGATTACAGCACTGTGAACAGTCAGACACTCACCAAAAGCGAAGAAAAGAGGCCGTAAATCCCACCTCATCAACATTATTGGATTCACCGAAAGAGAAACATCTTATCGTTTCTATAGCAACAGCTCATACACAGGGACTTGTATGGAAGACACTGCACAAAATGTAAGCCTAATAATAAACAGATTAAAAATTAATCATTGTCATAGTGTCATTACTGTATAATCAGTGAGATAGTGAAGTTTGCATAAGGAGATGTTTATTTAACGTTTATTGAAGGAGTCTCTGTTATTGTAGTCAATTACAGAAAACAGATATGAGCAGCTATGCTTGGGTAAGATGGCAAAGCGGTGTGATGGTGCAACGGGTAGCGTTTCCACCGCACAGCTCCAGGGCTCCCGATTCGATCCCGAGCTCGGGTTACTGTCTGGGGAAAACCAAATGGGTTTCCTCTGGGTTCTCTGGTTTCCTCCCTATGCCCAAAGAGAAAAAAAAACTCTAATTTGCCCCTAGATTTGAACGTAAATGTGTCTGGTGTCCTTCGATGGCCTGGCATTCCATCCTACCCAAGGTGCTTTGTGCTGAGTGTTCCCGGGATAAGCGCCGGATCCATTGTGACCCCCCAGTCAGTGTACTAGCTACTTTAAATTTCCCCTTGGATGAGTGTGAATGCGTGTGTTGTCCTGCAATGGACTGGTGTCCCAGTCAGGGTGTATTCCCGCCTCACACCCAATGTTCCCGGAATAATGAATCAACAGATTTCAAATGGGTTTAGCAAACACTGTCCAGCTGTCCAAGAGTTCAGAGCAAGTGGAGAAATGCCAAAACATCACGAGTGATCTTTAATCTCCCGTAACACAATATTTCTCCAGGAGAGTACAGATGCTTACACTAATCAAAACAGGACATCCTGAGGATCTGCCACGCTCTCTCTCTCTCTCTCTCACCTGCTTATCCTCTCCTCACATCTCTGTCTCCCTCTCCATCTCCCTCAATGTCTCCCTCTCATCAGCCGCTCTTGTTTTTGTGGCAGAGTTACAATCTCAGGAAATGAAGGGGACGGAGCTCATCAAAGCCTGGAGCGAGAGCGAGATTCCTGGGCCGGGCCTAGAATTCCGGCCAGTGGGAATCTTTGGAATGCCGCTGGGAGAGGAAGAGAATCTCCACTGTCTCTATTGTTCGCTCTCTTCCTCCAGGAGCACATGTGTGTGCGCATCTCATCTCCGGATCGGAATGGAAAAAGATCGGATCGAGACAGACCCGCCCTGCCGCAAGTCCAAAAATCCCCTCCATAGGTAAGGAGATTTGCGCTTCTCAAACCGAGTGACCTGGCAGGGCAGTGGAAGAGGAAGCGGTTCAATCACGGCTATACCTTTTCCCCTGACACCTGAAAGTAAGATATGGGGTCAAAGGTCAAGGTTCACAGCTCATACAATAACAAGCAATGACCCTTAACTTAACTAAAATAGAGTTTATCTTTGGTCCATTCAATAGCTAGATATTAGATAATGGACTAAACGTATGAGTAGATACAGTCACTGTCCACTTTATTAGTAACACCTGTATACCTGCAATTATCCAATCAGCCAATCATGTGGCAGAAGCACAGTGCACATACAGGTCAAGAGCTTCAGTTAAACTTCATCAGAATGAGGGAAAAAATCTCACTGATCTCAGGGACTTTGACCATGACACGGGCTGGTCTGAGTATTTCCGAAACTGCTGATCTGTCACAAAAACCTCTAGAGTTTGGTGCGAAAAACAAAAAAAAATCCAGCAAGAGGCAGTTCTGTGAAAAAACATCTTTTTCACGAGAGAGGTCAGAGGACAAAAAGCATCTCAACACGTGCATCACTGTGAACCTTGAGGTTTACAAGAGCAGAAGACCAGAAGATCAGCAAGAAATCTACAGTAACTCATATAACCACTCTGTACAACCATGGTGAGCAGAAAAGCATCTCAACACACGCATCATGGTGAACCTCGAGGTTTACACGAGCAGAAGACCAGATCGGGTTTCACTCCGTCATCAATTATGAACCTTCTGACTGATAAACGTACTTTAATAGATGTATTAAAGCTCCACTAGAGAGCAGCTGGGCGTGAATCCACTTCCTGCTAGTGAAAGATTTCTCAATGTGAAAAAAAGTCAGAGTCAAAGTCATTCTCACGTTATTTTTCTCCTCTTTTTTATCTTCTGCAGATATTTACTTTCCTATCTGCCCAGAGAGGGGAAAGGTTATTCGTTACAAAAGAGCTGGCTCAGTGTGTGTGTGTGTGTGTGTGTGTGAGTGTGAGTTCATTTTGCCAAGTTAGTGTGCGTCCTCACATCTTCCTGTCCTTTGACCTTCAGCAGCACAATGAGCCTGAACTCCTTTCATTCTACTTTATCTCTCACTGTCACACACACACACACACACACACACACACACAGCACTCAGATGGGGATTTCACAAAGTCATGGCCTGTGTTATGTGTGTATATTACCATTATTGTTGTATTATATGAAGTTTACTGTCTTGACACAGAGCCAAAGGACAAATGAAAACATCTTAATCTCTTAATCTAACTTAAAGAGAGAGAGAGAGAGAGAGTGTGTGTGTGTTATTGTGTAAGAGATATTTTTATTTTGTTTCGCTGCTGAGGAAATGAGTCTGTAAAAAAATAAATGCAACAAAAATATTCATTTAAATCTAAATCGAAATATTTCTTTTAAATATTAACTTATCTTTAAAGTAAAAAAAAACAACTTCAGAATAAGTGACTGCAAAAATCTTTGTAATTTACGTTAAACATATTTCTGTGCAACACAGAGGCATCCCAGAGTTTATAAAATAAAGTTTAGTAAAATAAGTAGAATGGATGTTAGGTCTATTGCTCCAAAATGACACTCAATTTAGCATAAAGCATTTTAGAACGATGCTGCATTTTCTATTTCACATACCTCAAAAAAAAAACACGAAAGGTTTTTGAAAATTGTCCTTAGACAACAAAAATGGACAGACACGCCAACATTTATATACAGTATTCACATAATGTATATCATGGACCAAATACTATGTTAGACAGAAATCAGTATTTTAGCATAGTTTTTTTTTTTAGCTATCTAACTTTTATCTAACTATGAAAGGATATAAATAATCAAACTAAAATCGAAAGACATTTGGCCTAAACTTTACTGTATGTATTGAATGTAAAACATAGCCTGTATTTATTATCAAAATACTGATGCAAACACTTCCTGTGGATTATATCGTAGCTAATTGAGGATCAGTGCTCACTTTGTTATCTGTTATCCTCTTCTTCTTCCTCCCTCCATCTCCCTCCAGCTAAAAACAAGTAGACGTACCTGTTTTTTTCCCCTAAAACTGAATGATCTGTCCAGTGATGGTGGTCAAGAACATGATGCTAATCTGAAGGTTTTGTCATTCAACACTACAACGAATATAAACGAAAGATAGAAATAAGTTACAAATCATTACAATCCTTCAGATCATATCCTCCACTGGATGAAGTCAGGAGTCGAAAAGTGAAATCTGTTTGCTTTGTTTGAAATCTGAAATGTTTTGGTTTCATGGAAACCTAGTTAACTTGGGTTAGCTAATGTAATGTAACATTAACATATTGGGAGCTAGGTATTTACTTAAGTGCTTTAGTAGTGACTATAATAAATAAACAAAGTTTCTAACATAGCACATCATGTTTACGTCAGTAAGTCATTAGCTAATGTTTTGGCTATGGTGTTATGTTTTAGCATCACGCTGAAGAATAAGATATTATTCGAGTCTGGCTTTTTATTTTCTTTTGATATGTTTAACCACAAGGTGATTGCGTGTAATAGAGCTTTGTAGAACAGCTTTGTTTTGCTCGGTTTCGTAAATCTTTGCACATACCTGTGTTTTCCTGATTCGGAAAAGATCGTCTGTCATTCATGCACACTAATTAATCCAGTTAGTTTAAAAAAAAAGTTCTACTCTCGACCAGCCGGAGCTTAGGCTGATATACGATGTGATTCGCAACACGTAGCTCATGCTATAGTTGCATGCGTCGTGCGTCGTGGTTCGTCACACCACTGTGAACTTTTATACTGCAAAAGTCGTTAGAAAGTTGTTGTTGAACTACGAATAAGAAAATAAAAGCCTGGACACTAAATATACTTGTCAATCCCTGTTACTTTATAAAGACGTACACAGATTACAATTAAAAAAATAATTTCAAGTCAGCACCTGATGGTGTCGGTGAGCGGATTTGAACTTTCTGGTAACAGTTAGCTAGTTAACTCAAGTCGCTAATGTCCTTTTGTTATCCTTCAGTGTGATTAGAGCAAATGTGTTGCATAGGATAAACAAAAGATTATAAAATCCAGCCACTTTTTGCATCTAGATATAAATCATTATGCTTATATTCCTTTCATAATAAAAGGTGTAAATGGCTGACAAATGAAACTGCTCTGATCAACGTCATGTCTCTGCTAAAGGTACATCAATTCTGAGATCATCTGGAGACATTTATGACTCATTGTAAAACCCAATTAGATTTTTTCTTGCCTCTGTTCATCCACTTGGTGTTTTCTCAGCCAGTGTAAAAATGAATCTCCTCCAGGTGAACCATGACGAGGAAAAAAAAAAGATTAACCAATGATCTCATGAGCTTTCGTTTATGCCGTCGTTGGGACCATGCAATTTTCCCAATTATCAGAAGTGCAATCAATGACTGGATGTCTGGGAAATAACAGCTAAACGTCGTGTTTTTATTACAATGGGAGGTCAGGAAAGGGTACGGCTTGGGATTCGGGATTGAATAAAAACTCAATACACAAACACATGCACGTACACAAATACACAAAGAATTAAGTGCGGGAGGCCACTGTAGTCCTGAATTAACAAAGTTCAGACGCACACACCCATTAAAACAGAGCGATTAGGTAATGACAATGACAAACTCGAGCACTCGTACACACACACACACACACACACGCACTAACAATATACAAAAATATTTGTAGCGTTCGAGTCTGTATGTAGGTAATGACCTCAACTTTGGCACGCATCCTGAGCAGACTGGCGGCAGGACTCTGTGTGTGTGTGTGTGTGTGTGTGTGTGTGTCTTTCACAGGCTCTCTGACCTTAGGTCCCAGGGCCGGGATAGGGTTAGTTCATTGTTCTGTGCTGGTACTGGTTTCCACGTGGTAAACACAACTGAAAGAATGGCTCCCATGGTTCCTTATCACACACACTCGCTCACACACACACTGTACAGAGAACAGTACATAGATGCCCTTTTCTGGCGGCAGCACCTCACATAACACTCGATGTGTGTATGATCTGACATCATACACACACACACACACACACACACACACACATCAGTGTAGTGACTTGTAGATTATATTTACATATTGCGATTCTCAGTCATATCAGACCATTTTGAAAGCAATAAAACACTTCAGGATGTGTTGTTTTAGGAAAATAATCAACAACGAGATGGTGTGACAAAGTGCAGATCCTGTCACTACCCCTAAGTTAATTATTTTCCAATAACAGCATGCCCGATGTGTTTTAATCCTCTTATACAACAGCAATTTGCCAATGCTAACAATAATATATTAATTAAAGAATGACACATCATTCTTAGTAAGGAAAAAAAAAAAAACGCAGCTTGTCATGTTACTGAGAAAAGCATCAGAAAACTGCTCCGTCCTGAAGACTTTCCCGTGGCGGAAAATTTCTGACTGGTACAATGCCCTGACACTGGAGACTCCTTCCATATATGTTAAGTAAAAATCCCCTTAGTTAAAAAAACAACACTTTTTTTTAAACCAATGTATTACTAGCTTGTGACTTAGCTGTTACTATAGCAACACTAACGTATTAGAACCAGCGCATTAGCACTGTATAAACCTGTGATTTCATTCCAGCCAGAACCACTGTCAGAGCCCCTGTTACAGAAAATGAATCAATGCCTTCTGACCAATCAGAATCGAGAATTCAACAGCGATAATTCAGTCAGTAATGTGTTGATGGTAGAGGGAAGTTCAAGACCGAAGTGCAAGCCCGTGGGGCATAAAATGATGGAGCCATCAGTCACACCAACCAAATTCCCAAATAAACAACCCCATGACCTGACCTGTGACCAATCACAGAGCAGCAGATAAATAAATAGTTGACCATTTGAGTGTGCAATCAGACCCACTCTTATTAAGACAAGAGAGAGACACCGAAACAGAGAGAAAGAATGGTGACTTGGAGGCGTTGATGGATGAGGGGAACTGTGTCACTGTCATCCACACCCCCGGATTTTTATCCCTCACACAAACACCTCTCTCCTTCCAGAACATCCAGAAGAGAATTCCCAGGCCGTAATCAGACCTCTTGACCAAACGCAGCGGCTTCTGTCTGATCAATCAAACCCTTCTGAACATGTGATCCATCATGATCACAACCCACAGTGGCCTCTCTCTCTTTCCCTCTCTCTCTCTCTCTCTCACACACACACACTGGGAATACAACAGGCTAGCCCTTTTATACACTATCCCCATCATCACCCACTATCGCTACTCTTCAGCTCAGATGTCATCTTCACTCCCAGGACATGAGGAAGAGAAATCATTGCTTTCGTCTCTAACACACCCTTTAATGCTGTTGCTGATCGGCCATTGTTATCCCAGGAACTCCTAAAAAAGGTGCTAATAGGTGCTAAAGGTGCCTGACGCTGCGTTCAACTAAAGGTCGTAACTCCGACTAGGAAAAACCAAAGAAAACCCCATCGATTAGGAATTCCTACTCAGGGACGATGGTCTCCTCAACCCTGAGTTCAGCAAGTAAAGTCAAATCAACATGGCTGCTCACAGAAACAAAGGAGCACCTCTTACCTTTAAACTTACTGAGTTATGCTGCATGTAAAAGTATTAGCTTTAGATCAACCAATCTGACTTTTTTCACTTCTGAAGCATAATTACTAAATATATACTATAATATCTTAATAATATAATGTACAATGAATACAATTGTTGTCAATAATTATAATTAAATTAAAATTTTTTATATCAACACATGTCTATGTGATAAAATTTTTATAATAATTTCCCTCACATTTTAATATTCTCCAATATTCTTCCAACTGTGAAGCTCAATTTCTTTCTTTCTTTCCTTCTTTCTTTTTATATTTGAATATTTTTCTTTTCATGAAAGCACACATGCTCTTAGCTCCTTATTTTTTTAAATAAGTTAATGCGGGAATCTTTCTGGAAACCCCTGAATCAGTCCCCAGACCCCTGAGAAGTGCGATTCACTCAGGCGCAATGTCACAGCAATGCAGGTCACATTTATCTTTTCTTTTCTTTTTAAATCTTCACATATTTGCACCCTTTCACTGCGATACGAGTCAAGTGGAAAGAAAGCCGTGACGTGAAAGTGACGGAACTGTTAAAGCGCGAGACGACGAGACACGCTCAACACGTGCAGCTTTTCAAACTTCATTAGCATCAGATTACAGATCACATTAGTTAGACATACAAAGCCTAAAACGCATAAGGGACAGACGTGAAGATTTTTGTGCATCTGGTTTGCTAAAAAAAAAAAAAGAAAAAAAAAAAAGACAATGAATATGAAGACTGAAAGTAATTCAGTCATATTATGCAGTTTGCAGGAAAACTGATGAACTCTTCTAAATAATTATCAACATCCAAAATTCGTAGAAACAACAACAACAACACCACCACCACCAAAGCCATCAACCTAACCGCAGGCTAACAGAGTAAATTGGGGAACAGAGCAGTCAGAACCCCTGCATTCTGTTAAATGTGGGTGTGATGTAGAATTGTCAGAGGCCCACAGTGTTTAGACTTTTGTTCAGCTCTACCGGAAGTGGAACGTGGCTTTGCCAAGTGGGATACATCACGCAGATGATGATTAAAAGCACGTCAGGTTTTGAAATGAGCTGCGCTGCGTGCATGCAGTGTGACCTTCTGGATGTACAGGTGACCAAGAAACATGCTGGATGCCAAATCCCGCCAAATCCTCAACACACACACCCACCCACCCACACACACACACACGACTGCCTTGGAGATGTGTGACGTGTACGGCTAGGCCTCGGATTATTCCTTTAACGCGAGCTTCACGCCACTTCACCGAGCGCGCGCGGGCCCCGTTTTATGAGGAGTGTGGGAATTGAAATAGCGTGCACGAGCTGGCTCGAGGCCACAGAACATTCTCTCCTCTCCTCCTTCTCCTCCTTCTCCTCCATGCACTCAAACACGCAGAAAGCATTTCTCTTTCATCTCGGGAAAATAATAATAATCTTCTAGTCTCCCACGAACTATCCATCCCAATTTCCCACTATTCACAGATTGTGTGCCTGATTCGCGACAGGGCGGAACGCCTCTCTCTCTCTCTCTCTCTCTCTCTCTCTCTCTCGGTTGTATTTTTGGCACGGCAGTAACTGCGCACAGAGTGGGCTCTTAAAAAAACACCCCGCTGTACTTAAATGGCATTGCTGTCATCTCGTGCTTTTTCCCCTGCTCGTGCACGGGGCGTGTGTGTTCCCGTCTGTGGGAGAGGAGTGTGTTCACTAAAGCTGTACAGAAGTGAAGCTCTAACAAACCCACCAGGCCGAAGTGACCGCAAACAAATCACCCTCCGCAGCGAGGCTGCACAACAGCCCATAATTCACTGCGGTTATTTGCCCCGCGTGTTAAATAATTTAGTTGAGGTGAAATGAGCCGTTGGCTTTCTGGCCTGTGATAGAGTGATATCAGTCAGTGCTGCATCTCCTGCAGTTTCTCTTCAGAATCTCTTTATTTAGACATTATGAAGAAAAAAAACACACACACACACACACACACACACACTCCGGGGCGTGCAGTTATGGGAAATTAATCAACAATAAGATGCCGTGACGTCAGTTACTGAACTGTTTTATTTATTCCGCTCATAATACAGCAATTTCCCAAAAACCTTTTAATTATTAATTAAACAATTTTGACATGTTGTAGTTTTTATCCATTTATAGTTACATCGAATGTCTCCGAGACAAGTTCGTTCCTTGTATCATTTAAGTTATAGCAGCTATAAACAGTGCTTCTCTCAC
>CM040467.1:1103107-1106645 GCA_022758105.1 Pangasianodon gigas
TGTAATTATTGCAAATAATAATAATAATAATAATAATAATAATAATAATAATAATAAATAGTAGGGAAAATGCTTTTTACGAAAATATAAAAATGACTAACATTTTCTGTAGTGTGATGTAGCGAGAAATTCGGGAGAAAAGAGAAGCGCCGTGAGCTGTGTGTGTGTGTGTGTGTGTGTGTGTGTGTGTGTGTGTGAGTGTGTGAGAGAGAGAGAGAGAGAGAGAGAGAGAGAGAGCACAGAAGCACAGAGCATTTCTGAGTGTAACTCAAATTCAAACACTTAAGTGAAATATATTTCAAAAAAATTTCAATTCACACTGCCCGAGTAACCCACACACACACACACACACACACCCACCCGACCCTGTTTCATTGCCAGTATTTGTATTAACACTTAATTTCTATTCTTCATGTTATAACTAGTTTGTTTGTTAAGAACAGTTCCTCTAGTTCCTATAATGCTTTGCCAACACTGTACATGTACACGGTCATGCCAATAAAGCTTGCTGAATTGAATAGAGAGAGAGAGAGATACAGAGAGAGAGAGAGAGAGAGAGAGAGAGAGAGAGAGATACACAGAGAGAGAGAGAGAGATACAGAGAGAGAGAGAGAGATACAGAGAGAGAGAGAGACGCACGCGTGTGGTTTATACAGTAACTCTGCACTCATCAGCATCAGCAACACGTTTAATATCACACACATCATGTCCATCAGCTGCAAACTGCTGAAAAACAAACTGCTGGCGAGGCGAGTCTCTCTCTCTCTCTCTCTCTCTCTCTCTCTCTCTCTCTCTCTCTCTCTCTCTCTCTCTGTGCTGCTCCCAATACAGACAATGCATGATTGCTTTAAACTCGAATGGAAGAAGCTTTTAATAATAATAATAATGATAATAATAATAATAATAGACTTCCTGAATGGTCAGTTTTATTCTCAGACCAACAAAACAACAAACTTTTTAGACAGATTTTTATGATGATGATGATGATGATGATTATTATTATTATGATGCTCTTTTTTTAAACCTCGATGACTCTGAATGAAAGGATTTGCATTGCGTTTTAATAGTGAGGAAGTTAGTAATAATGAATCATACAGGGGAACAACAACAAGTAGCAGGTCACTGACTCACATCCACTCTTAGAAACAGAGGATTAAACTGTACTCTAGCTTTCTCTCTCATTGCACTGGTACTCTATCTGTACTGTCTTTACTGCACAGGGGCAGGAACTGTACCTTTAAATGAGTACTCAAAAGCCAATTAAAGGTGCACGAGCTACAATTATGTATTTTTAAATCATTTAAAAAGTGCAGTACATTCAAGTTACTATGTAAAATAAAAGAGAGAAAGAGAGAGAGAGAGAGAGAGAGGCTACCATCTCAGTGGTAAGGATATGTAGAGTCTGTTTTCTCTATTTGCAGCATGAAACAAATGGTGCATAGATTATTATAAAATATAAGCCTATAATATATTCCTACTGGACATATTGGGCACAATTTATATAAAAGGTAGGGAGCATTTTGCACATCAGCTCACTTAGTCTTTCCCTTACACTTGGTACTAAATGTATCTTTCCTTGTCACTAAGGTGGTGCATCTATCACCTGAAAACCTACTTATAGCCTAGTGTACCTTTAAAAATGATTCAAAGCAGGCTGCATGAATGTGCTGTCATTATTTTTATAAGAGTAAAGCTTTAAAGATGCACTACACACACCTTTCTAGGTAAAAGTTTAAATAGTATACTAAAGGTACCAAAAGTGCACACTTGAGGATACCATCCAAGCAATGAAAGCCCTGAGAGTGTGATGACAGTGTCTGAAAGGAGAGATGGAGTTGGTCGTTGCACACACTGAGAGAGTGAGGATTAAAATGCACGAGAGAAATGGTGCAAGTCGGAAAACTGTGTGTAGCTGCTACAGACCTTGGTTAGGATTGGAGGAAATAATGCATATCTCCCAAATATAATATTATTTTAGGGAGCAATTGCAATTGCAAATCAGCCCACGTGACCTTAGTTTGCATCATTAATGTCATGATTAATAATCCTGAAGATTTTTTCGCCCATGTGCATCACATTTGTGTGCTGCAAATTTAAAATGTTCAAAAAGTCCCCTCGAAATGCACAGCGCGAGCGAGTGCACTGAAAGCTGAACTGAAATATTAACAAAATGTTTCCTGAACTGCATGAGAGGAATCAGGGATCAGTCCTCCAGGATTTCTGCAGATCAACCTAAGCGACCTTAGACTAAAAAAAAAAAAAAAAAAAGACCAGAAGAGTGCAGAAGTCGCTCTGCTACACTTTCCTTTTTTTTAATGAAAACTGATGGCTGTAAAACTATCAAACTTTCTCCCAAAACGAGTAATTATTGGTGTTTTACCGCCACCTAGTGTCAAAAACTAGATGGCCCTAGTGCCCTGAAACTAATGTCTTAAAGGTGCAATAGTAGATTTTTTTTTATTCCTTCCTTGTACAAATAAACTGGAAGATACAGCATGTAAAACAAAATAAACAACAAAAAAAAAACAATGGGCTACACCGTGGCCTTAGCAAAAGTCGCTGAGAAATCCCATTTGGAAAACTGACTTCCGGTCCGGAATACCTGTTTGTGTTTGGATGTCCGTCATTTTTATAGACACACCTACAAGCCACCTAAAATCCTGGGGGCGGAGCTTCATGAACATCATTCAAATGTCAAAGCTACCTAAGATCTAATCTTGGAATAATAAAAAAAAAACAAAAAACTAATCTTACCTAACGCTCCTTTAATCCTGTAATATTATAATAATACGCATGCACAAGAAACATATCCCGCTTTTTCAGACGCAAAGGTGATCAAACCGAGTGAGTAAACAGACAGTTGCCTTAATAACTCAATGGGCTGGTTGATTGGCAGCTATTTGAAAGGAATTGTCCAATTTGCGAGCTCGTTTCCCGGTAACAGACCACCTACACAGCTTACGATGCGCTCTTCAGACGTATTTATGGCAGCTCGAGCTCCACGGGAAGCCGTTCATCCTCGAGTAGCATCACGCGCATCCGTTACAGCCTCGTGTTCATCAGCTTCCATCGACTTTTCCATCGTCGAACAATCAGACCTGACGAGCGATCGACCAGGACACTCGATCCGAATGATTTACTGCTGGTTTTCCCGAAAGAACATGCAGTAGGAATGAAGCTGATTTCCCGGTTGTCTGCTGTCACAGATTAGTTACACACTGTCTTGCTGCACAAATCAGCGTGGATGTGCAATCTGTTGCATACCATGTGGCTTACATCAACTTACATCAACCTGTGAGCCACATTAAACTGATGAAGCTTCAGCACTTGTGATTCACTCTGTGTTGTTGTAACACCAAGTAAACCCAAGTCTCACCTTTTCTAAAGTGGATAATCTCACCTGGATACTGTACATTTATACCCTATATGGCCAAAAGTTTTTGGACACCTGACCATCACATCCATATGTGCTTGTTGAACATCTCATTCCAGCTGTTATAATAAGCTCCACTCTTCTGCGAAGTCTTTCCACTAGATT